>JAMQGT020000330.1:0-119624 GCA_024447675.2 Pterophyllum scalare | reverse complement strand
TATCATCTACTTCGTTCAGTTACGTATTGCTAGATTAGGGAGGTCAAAGGTCAGACCCAATGCAACAGCAGTAGGGTAGCATGGAATAAATTTCATGACACAGCAAACAGATGCAGAACAAAACAAGAGTAATATAATCCAGCAAAGCTGTAATTTGCCCCGAGGGACTGAAACTTGCACACTTTTAATTTCTCTTTTCCGTCCCAGTCATCTTTCCACTCCTTTCATTTTTTCTCTGCCTTTAAACACCAACTCACTGGAACCCGCCAGCACCTCAAACCACACCACAGTCTGCTCATTCTGCATTCAGGATTTGTATAAAACAAATCAGGTCCTAGGATGTGTGCTCCTTTGTGTGTCTGCACACTAGATGTGATGAGTAGCACAAATAAAGATGGTGTTTTAATCAATTCCATACTGTGCACACGCTACATTTGGATTGCTCGGTTGGACGGAGGATTTTAGAGTTCACTGCATGAAGACAAACAAGGAGAAAAACACGTCTACTCATTAGCAGCTCTGAATCAGCTATGTTAACACCTTAGCACAGACATGAATAATCACAAAGCCTCACAATTTAAAAAAAAAAAAAGCTCATGATGAACTGGCATTTAAATAGCCCTTTTTTTTTAAGTCTTACTAACTACTCATACCAACCAGTATCTTCAACAGGCAAGAGAGGATGAGAAGACGTCGATCTTCCCATCGGCATGTCACCCGCTGCAGCTTCTGAGCCACAGCCAGTGTCAATCAATTTCATGATATAAGTACCACAATATCAACAAATAGCAATATGAATAATTCTTGATTTGGTAACAAGACAGTGCAAAGCAGAAGAGAACAGTGGTTTCTTATCTTTTCACTAATCCATCACACCACATACGCTACACCACATCAACCGACAAAATGCTCCTTAGCACCATTAGTACTGTTAGCATTGTCTAGTCTTTCCTAGTTAAAAAATTGGGTGCTAAAGGGTTAACACAGGGTAGCTAAGGCCCTCTGCTAATTGGAGTCACTGAACTGGACCCAGAGCCAAAACCAATGGGTGATGTCACGGTGGTTACGTCCAACTTTAATTTAAAGTCGGTGCATTCCATATTTGTATTCCCATCTTCTTCTCTATTCCATCCCTTGATCTTGGCTTAAAACTGAGCTTTTCCCCAAACAGTGTTAGCCAAGAGCAGCAAAATAAAGCCTGCAAAGTCACAGATTCTGGCCTCTGTATCCATAAAGTCACTACTGTCATATTTTAGATGCCACTGTGGAAGTAAAAAAAGATAACAAGCTGTTCAAAGTTTTTTTTTAAAAGGGTCACGCCTGAGCTTAAAGAAAATGAAAACAATCAAGGCTTACACAAATCCTGAACCAACACCAGCTTTCTGCGGGATGAATGCAGGAGTGAGTGAGGGCCACACACACACACACACACACACACACACACACACACACACACACACACACACACACACACACACACACACACACACATTTTGCTCTCAGGGGGAAAAAGGCTTCCTTGTGGAGGTGAGGGGAGCACTCATTGTCAGGTCTTGCTCTGGCTTCCTGTTCTATTCTCTCCCAGGAAGTGACACCATGGGCAGGAATGACAGGCCCAGGCTCCCACGAGTAAAGATGATGTCATCCTCCTTGCCATTCTGTCCATCCATCCGTCCATCTGCCGCCTCTGTGCCTGCAAGAATAGAGAGTAATGGTGTGACTTTATGCAAGTTTATTTTCCTGTCCTTTGGTTTCACTTTTGCAGAGTCTTGGTAGAATACTCCACTTTGTTGATAATTGGAAACTACAGACCTCATACAGACCTGTAGACCTACAGACCTATAGATAACTAGGAGGAAGGGATGCATAATTGAGCTGAGGGATAGAAGGTGAGCATAGGAAGGGGGAGCAACATTAATCAAACAGATGCACAGGATGTTCACGCCATTTAGCAACAACTATTAGTCACACTGCGGCAGCGCTGTGTGCGCCACCTGCCACAAGCCGCATCACCACACACCTTTAGGTGAGAACTGGAGAGTGAGCGAGTATGTGTGGGTGAGTCACTGATAAAAAAGGATATTTTGTTGTGTTTGTTCTGTGTCCTAGAACGACAGGATTCGCTGAAAAGCAAAAAGACTTCCACTCCCACAGTGCACTTACGAAAGCCGCTTCACCTCCAGAACTCTGTTAGTTTCAGCTCGAAAGAGATTACAGCAACAATCTGTAACCTCTCTGAGAAATGAGATGATGCTTGCTGAGGCCAGCGTCTGCTTTTACATTACACACACACACACAAAAACAACCAAATGCAAACAACGCTCTTGCAGAAGTAAATCAACTTTCATGGCTTTTTCAGTGCAGTTCTAACCACCCAGGTTGCATAAGGTGCATCAAGCACCTGAAAAACAGAAAGTGCCACACCCTTGCACTCTTGTGGTGCTTTTAGATGATATAAAAGGAACAAATATAAAAACCAATGCTCCACTCTCTCCACACTCATGAAAATAGAAGCTGGAAATCGAAGGCCAGGTGGTGAATGTTGTCAGAGCGTATGCCCCACAGGTTGGATGTCAGTCAGAAGAGAAGGATGGAGTAAGTACTGGAGTGAGTTCGATGAAGTGGGAGACAATGTCCCCAGAAGGAGAGCAGTGATGATTGGAGCAGACATCAGTGGACATACAGATGAAGGGAACAGAGGTGATGAGGAGGTTTGGGTAGGTATTGTCTTAGGGAGAGAAATGCAGAAGGACAGATGGTAGTGTATTTTGCAAAAAGGATGGAAACAGCTGTAAAGAGGGAGGAACATAGGGTGACATGTAAGAATGGAGGAAGGTGCACACAGGTAGACTACATCTTATGCTTAGGCAGAGGCAAGGATTCAATGGTGAAAGTTGAAGAAGGAAGAATGTTTCAGAAAGTTCAGGGAGGAGATGAGACTCCGGGTGGTAGGGCAGAGTTACCAGATGACTGGGAAAGTACAGATGAAGTGGTGAGAGAAACTGCCAAAAAGGTGTTTGGTGTGTCTTCTGGACTGAGAGAGAGGACAAGGAGACTTGGTGGTAGAATGAGAACGTACAGGAAAGTATTCAAAGGAAGAGGTTAGCAAAGAAAAAGAGGAAGATTCAGGGAGATGAAGAAAATAGGGGTACTGGGATGCTAGGTGTACACCAAAGAGAGGTGGCAAAGGCAAAGAAAAGGGCTTATAGTGAGTTGTATGTGAAGATGAGACACTAAGGAAGGAGAAAAGGACTCTTATCGATTGGCTCAACAGAGATTGAGCTGGAAAGGATGTGCAGCACGTCGGGGTGGTTAAGGATTGAAATGGAAATGTACTAATGAGTGAAGAGAGTGTGATGACAAGATGGAAGAAGCATTTTTAGGAGCTCATGAATGTAGAAAATTAGAGAGAGGAGGACGGATGGAGGACAGTTAGTGAATGCATGATCAGTAAGCAGGAAGTGCGTGCAGCTACGAAGAGAATGAAGAGCGGATAGGTAGTTGGTCTAGATTACATACCTGTGGAGCTATGGAG
Source organism: Pterophyllum scalare (assembly GCA_024447675.2). Taxonomy (NCBI): domain Eukaryota; kingdom Metazoa; phylum Chordata; class Actinopteri; order Cichliformes; family Cichlidae; genus Pterophyllum; species Pterophyllum scalare. Next base: position 116,089 of record JAMQGT020000330.1, on the reverse strand, counting down.
ATGTCTAGGAGAGAGGGCTTTTTAACCAGATTGTTTAATACAATCTTGGAGAGTGAGAGGATACATGAGGAGATAAAGTGTACTGGTACTGGACTTTCAAGAACAAGGGCGATGTGCAGAGCTGTAGTTAACTATAGAGGGATAAGGCTGATGAGCCACACCAAGAAGCTGTGGGAAAGAGCTGAAGAGAGGTGACAATCTGTGAGCAGCAGTCATGAAAAAGCACTACAGATCTGATGAGTGCTTTGGGAATGTTGATGAAAAAGTATAGAGAAGGTCAAAAGGAGTTGCACTGTGTCTTTGTGGATGGTAAATGGACTGGTACTTATTTAGCACCTTTCTACTCAATTTGAGCACTCTAAGCACTTTTCTTACTATTAGCCTCATTCACCCATTCACAGGGCAACTCAGTATCATGCCCAAGGATACTTCGAACTAAGCATCAAACCACTGACCTTCCAATTAGTAGATGACCTGCTCTACCTTCTCAGCCACAGCCTCTGTGGAGCTAGAGAAAGCATATAAGGTACTAAAAAAGAACCTATGGTACTCCAGAGAAGTACGAGAGGGTGGTGCAGGGCATGTATGAGGACAGCTAGACACTGGTGAGAGGTGCAATAGGAGTGACAGTGCAGTAAGAGTGATAGATGGGGCCAAGGTGGGTGTGGGTCTGAGCTCCTTCTTGTTTGCGATGGTGATGGACAGGTTGACAGATAAGACAGGTGGAAAAGTGAACATGCAAGGGGTAGAGGTAGTGAGGGTAGATGAGTTTAAATACATGGGATCATAGGACAGTACACAAGAGCGGTGAAGAAGAGAGTGCAAGCAGTGGGTGGAGATGAGCATCAGGTGTGATGTGTGACAGAAGAATAGCAGCAAGAGTAAAAGGGAAGGTTTAAAAGATGGTAGTGCTACGATGTATGACTTGGAGATGGTGGCACAAAAAGACAGGGGGCAGAGCTGGAGGTGGCAGAGTTGAAGATTTTCTTTGGAAGTGAGCAGGATTAGAAATGAGTATATCAGAGGGACAGCTCCGGATAAGCGGTTTGGAGACATAGTTAGAAAGGCAAGGCTGAGATGGTTTGGAAAGGTGCACAAGAGGAATACTGAATATCTTGAACAGGATATTTGAATGTGGAACTGCCAGGCAGGAGAAAAAGAGGAAGACCACAGAGAAGATTCCTCGATGTAGTGAAAGAGCATAGATGATCTGCTGTGGCGACTTCTAAAGGGAGCAGCTAAGAGAAGAAGAAGCAGAAGAAGCAACTGTGTGAAGTTCACAGTTGAGAAGTTAGCTTACATACACCACACAGAGAATATCTTCGATATAAATCCATTTTCTACCATTCATCCAGGTCCTGGTCATGGTGGCAAAGCTGTTTAAGCAGACCTCTCTTACCCTAGCCACCTCCTTCATATCATGTGGAGATACACTGAGGCATTCCCAAGCCAGCTGAGAAACAATCTCTCAGCAGATCATGGATTTACCCTGAGGTGACCTTTACAATGCTCCACCAATCTGTCTCATTCTCATGCTCTACTCAGCCCTAGTTTTTGCTCTTTGTGTCTTTCTGGGTTTTTGGACTTTTTTAATTCCCTTGGTTTATCAGCATTAAAGGCTCGCTTTATGTTCTACTTCTGCATCCCGCATTTGTGCCCACAAATCCCTCCATATTCCACATAGCTAAATATGATATTTTGGGGGAATTACAGAGACACTGGGACATGTAATTGGATATCAAAATTTGAGTACTGGTTTCTAGCAAGTGAAAGGAGAATTAAACCCCTTCTTATAAACTGCAAGGTTCTAGATGCTAAAGCCTTGAGTAGCTTTCATTTATGTCTGCAATGACTATGACTTAAGATTCATTATTAGGAGGCATGCACTGTAGTTCTGTTGAATGAAACCCCTCAAGTACTCTTGCAAAAGAGAATGACTACTTGGTTACATATGTGGTAGTGAAAACCATTAATCACCCTCTGCTAAACTCTCCCTGTGGCATTCTCCTCCAACAGACAGCCTGTCAGACAGATCCGGGACCTCAGAACCACCGACCTGATACTGATCTTCCCTTCCCGTCAACAAACCTCCCCCCTGTGAGCCCTCTTACTGTTAAGATGTAGCTGTTCCAGGAAAATTAGCATGGCCTGACACTGTGACACAAGGAAGCAGAGATACTCACCAGATTCAGCGGTATGCTTTTACAGATGGTGAATCATGGTGCAGTCACTGCCAAACTGCCATTACAGATTAAACCAATAATACCATCGCGGAGCAATTCCCTGAAGACTACTAAAATGCTGCTGTTGGAACAATTTTTTCCTTCATTTCCTGTAAGTTGAGAGTGAAACATTATCAGCCATAATGCACAGGTCCCTACACTCTTAGCACGTTAGCATTTGAACAGCATAAACTCAAACTGTCATCTTGCTTCAAACACCTGTAATGCTTTTTTGACTCAATGAGCTCTTTGATTAAATGACACCAATCCTCTGGAGTGACGCAGGCCTCCAGGGCCAATCACTGACAACACCCACGGGTTACAGTAGCTGGTTACTATTTGCATTCAAGCCAAATATGTGCCACTATTTGCAACAATAGCTTAGTCAATGTTTAACTCAACTTTACCACCATGAGGGAGAACAGCCTTTGCAGTAATAAAACTGCATTAACAGCTTCTTCTACAGAGAAACAAATACATATAACACTTTCTGAGACATAATTCCACAACATTATTGACCTTGGGATTTTCTTTTCTCTCATGTATGGACTATAATTAAAGGCCTACGTCACATAGGCCTAGAGACTGGTTGGTGACCACCTTGCAGCCACCAGTTACAAGGAAAATGTGTGTTTTCCAGCCGGTTGGTGAATGTTTACTGGAGGTTAATGGCACTTTCAAGATGAAACTGGTCACAAAGCGGTATTGTGAAAAGTGTGACACAAGCCCCCACGAGCAGCTGCACCTTTTGAAATGTGTTGGTTTCAGCTGTTAAGGCTCAACTTTTCCTTTGAAGGCAGCTTTGTTTACGGTTTGTGTCACCCTGTTCACAGTTTTGCTACAGAATCATTTTCCACCACTGCCATTCTCAGTATACTGTTAATGCATGGGTAATGCACCACTGCTCATCTTTTCTCACACATCCAACTGGTTTTCAGCGTCGACAGGACAGTAATGTGTCAACAGATTCAGCAATTACTATACACCTTGATCCCTGTTTTTCATAAAGACTACCTTGCACTAGTCATCCTAGAAAAGATACTGCATCAAATAACAGTAACCAACATCAGTTATCTTAGTTTAACATTTAGACTGCCAATCACCAAAGAACACACAGTGGTGAGGATGTGGACTAAAGCCCTTCAAGCTCAGCAGCTAATGGGCCATTCTATTACCTTTCAGAGCATTGTTTTGGTTGTTTGGGCTGAAATTTTACTGCTTTGATTGTTTTGTTTTTTTTTACTTACTTTCAAAATCTGCCCCACAATTGAACACATCATTTCTCCAAGTCAAAAAGATTAGGCTAATGTCACATCAGGCTTCTTCAATGTAATCTATGCCACAATATCAAAAATGAAAAATGTGTCATACCGCCAAGACTGTAACAAACAGTCTGAAGACCTCCGGCAGATGTAATGGTTTGTCTCTGGGTGAAATTAATTTTTGCTTATGGCTCTAGGGTCCATTATTGCTGTTAACCAATATCTGAACTCATGGATAAATGTGGGGCTGTGAATCAGACCACAGCCATTTTGGTGACATTACCATAAAGCGGTTCGTGTTGCACGGAGCCTATATCCTCAGGCTACCGTTTGTATTAATGTGCATCAGAGGTGCGGTTCAGGTGGGGGTCGTGCCCAGAGGGATTTGGGCATGAATCCCAGTGCCAAGAGCTATTCTAATGGAGGTGGTGTTGATGGAGTCAGCGAAGAGCATCAGTCTCAGCTAAGGAGTGTAACAATAGCTTAATCATCCTCACAGTGCCACACACAGACTATTACACGGGCAGAGGACTTAAGCAGACAGTAACTGTAACCTTTGTTGACTCTACCCCTTCACTTTATAAACACATTTTCCAAACTCATATATTACGGCACGGTTTCAAACCCACAGGGGCACAAAACAGCTTTTATAGATAGCAAACACACCGTAGATGACATACATGTGACAGCTGATTTTGTAAGGCTGTACCTTTATTATCTCCAGGAGGAGACTTCCTTTTCTTTCTGTGAATGTCAGCTGATTGGCAGGTACAACAGCATAAAGCAAAAAAAAAAAGCAGACCAGGCACAATGAAATAAAGATGAAATACAAGCTCTGGCAGAGCGAAACAAAGGCTCCATGTTTACAATGCTCCATTATCAAAGTGGATACTGATGATGATGATGCTGTAAATAGTAGCCCCCCCCCCAAGAGTCCACTCAAATCAGCTTGAATACATTACAACGTGGCATCGGCTGCCAGAGAGGATCTGCTGCCATTCAGGCCAGTGTAGCCACCCACTAGACAAAATCTAAGCTGCAGTAATTACTCATCTTAAAGTTGCACCAGTCAGAGCTTCCAGATATGACAAATGAGAGGAATTACTTTTAAGTTTTTAGCATCTCAGCACATTTTCACCACTCTCATCAGCCAACCATCTGATCACTGGGTTTGCATCCTAATATTGCAGCGTCTTTATCTTGAAAATGTAAAACAATGAAATGATTGTAAATAACCAGCAGATACTGTGCTTCTCAATAACTGGTAGAGACCAAAAACAGAGGAAAAAGAGAGCGCAGTTATTCATGAGACAGACCGAAGCAGCGTTTACTCTTAGTCTGCTCATTATTGACACGGTAGGCTCCAGCTCGTGCCTGGTTAAAACACAACCACATTCAATTTCTGTGCTTGGTACATTTAAATGAGGGCCTGCCTGCTGCTACAGTGATTAATGCATTGTTTGTGCTTTACGTCTGCGGCATCAAATTTGCTAAGAGCTGCATCATCTGTGTTTACTGACTTATCATTTCTATTAGGAACATTTTAATAATTTTTGGACTTTTTTTTTAAAGGTTCCCCTCTGGCATAGTTATGGGAACAATGCGGCTTGTTGTAAAAAGCAAGCCTCAGCCTTACAGTTGTGTAGCTGTTACTGACTGTTCACAGTTCACATTGAAATGGCTTTCATTTTTTTTAGTTGCTCAGATAATGTGAAGTTTGTTCTCAGAGTGGTGCTAGAGGAAAGGCCAGTGGGTCATTGAAATGAAAGAAATATTTGTAAGCATTTATGCTTTTGGGCCTTTATCTCAATGTTTTGGGGGGGATATAGTCAAAAGCCGGTGCTGGTCAAACAATACTGTACACATAATACAAACATAAAACGTAAGGTGTTTTTATCAGCTGAAATGTCTGCGGCCTGTAAATGAATTACACAATTATGAAATGTTTGGTGTAAAGCCATATTAAAATCCTGTAACTTTAGAACTTAAATTTAAAGACTTAAGAATTGATGGGAGAAACACCCTTCAACCATGTTATAAGTGTTCATATTGCACAGTTTGTCCACCAGAAGGCACTGTGCAACCTCCCTAACCAGCTGATCTGAGCACAGTCTAAATGAGAAAATAACAAATGGTAGGAAAATCTGTTTATGTTTCGTGTGTGTGAAAGAAAGACAGAAAAAATATGTCAAAATGTTGAAATACTGGATTTTTAAATCACCAAATATCTCTATCAGTATCAATAGAGTCAAAAATCCTATAACATTAGTACCACAAATATATACACCAAAGCTCAATGCCTTCTGGCTGTAGAGCAGTGTTTGACTTCAGTGCTGAAAAAAACATCATTTACTGAGTAAAACAGGCAGACCCTATAACAAGAGGGCCAAAAAGGGGCCAGTATGTGAGGGACCTGTGAGAGGACAGGGTAAAAGCCAGAAGGCTGCATGATTGGTGCAAATTTAAACAGTTAAACTAAAATGGATATTACCCTCTGAACAAACAAAACAGCCCACAGGCCCTGTGAAAACTCTGAGTTCCTGCATTTCCAGAACACAAATAAGGCTGGTGCACTTCTCCTCAACCCATTTTCCATTCTGGGAGGGAGACAGGACAAAACAATAACCTCTCCTTCTAGAGAATTTCTAACATCTGGCTTTGTTTGGACTTAGTTCCGGGAAAGGATCACTACTTCAGACCACTCCCAACACCGTGGCAGCCAGCTGAGTCGCCCTGGCATAGAGGCCTTCCTCCCAGAACACAGATAAACAATCTTAACGGGCCAGTTTGAAGTGGGGTAAAAATAGCAGCAAGTAGCTCCTCATAGATCTGAATTTAACTGGGAAAATAGGCCTTAAGGAAAGGACCTAGAGGGGACTCAAGGGGACACGTGCTGCCAGGAAGAGGAAACACGCAAGCATGAAGGAATGGATGGATGGATGGATAGACAGATGGATGAATGGATGGATGGATGGATGGATGGATGGATATGGAATCTGAAAGATAGGCTGACAGCAGTGTTTACAAGACGCTGTTTTTAGGCTCTGAGTGTTAAGAGAGAAAGTAGATAGGTTGTTGGGGGGGTGGGGGGTGGACTGGGGGCATGACATAATCTTGACACATCACCCACTTACAGTAAAGCAGTTTAGTCACTGACTGCCAATAACAGCGCCTACTCATCCCTATTCACACACACACACACACACACACACACACACACACACACACACACACACACACACACACTTAAAGTCTCCTGAGACCTTTCTGGATTGTGCTGCAGTTGTTTTCGTGTCCACTTCTCCTCAGAGTATGCAGTGAGTCAGAAAACACACACTCTCTCTCTGTCTCACACACACACACACTCGCGCACGCACACACACACGCGCGCGCACTTAAATTACAAAGAACAGCAACTCAAACACTCTGGCCTTGCGGCTCGGCAGACACACAGCAGCCATGTGATGAATGTTTTCAGGCTGCAGACGCACACGCATTGAATTAGTCAGCAAAAACACAAACCACCAGCCAACCTCTAAATCTTCAACTTCCCCTCTGCTTCCCTCATGGCTCTCTGCCAGGCAGGCTTCCTAAAATGAGCGTCGGTTTTACAGTAAGAGCCGTTACGTTCCTGGAATCTCCTGCCTGCCGACACATCACCACCGTGACTTCTTCAAAAAGTTTCTCATCTGAAATTAAATGTCCCCTGCTTTCAGACAGCTCTCCTGATGTCTGATTGTGGGTCTTGTGATAAAAACTGTAGGTGAATTGACAGCTAGTGAAAGATTCACGTCAAGGTCTGCTGGCAACAGTGTAAACAGTCTGTGTGCAAATGAAGAGTCCTCTTTCAGAAAGTGTTGGCAGCAGTTCACCACTCAATATCGCTCTTCATACAGAATCAGATGTGTGAATGTATTATTTCTATTCACCATGGACTAAAGGGCCGGCTTAGAGAAAAGCTCGATGTATTTAGTCCTTGCCTGAATTTCCATCTCAGCTTGTAAGGTGCAGCTTGGCACTGAACCTTAGGAACGTATAACAGATTAGTCCACACTTACTGATCTTCTGTTTTTGGTGTTCATACCAGCTAAGATAAGGAAGTGATTTAAGTACCTGCTCTGCTGAGACTTGCTAAGGTTTCTTTGTTTGTTTAAAGATTTTCATGAATGAGGTATTGTTGGCTTCCATTATGTCATCATTTGACTTTTCATGTACTCGAGTCACTTCCTGTAGTTTCCTTTGATTTTCTATTTACAAAATAAGAAACAAACAAAGCCAAGGAATCAAAGCTCATGTTTGGACTTAAAGCATCACTTTTACATTGACTGCTTGAAACTCACTATAATATTGCCCTAATATTTCATACAACCTCAGTCCTATCGATTTTTTTTTTTTACAACTGGATGCTGCTTTTGGTTAAGAAAACATTATATGGAGCTGAAGAGTTGAGCTCTGAGAACACTGCAAAAACTCATTAATATTCAATCAGTCAAAGCAGAACCAAGAAGTCATTTGGCAACTTATGATGGATGTTTTAAAAGAGGAGTATGAGTAATGACTTCACAGTTCACCCTGGATTGGTCATTCAAACAAAGGTTTGTTCTCCTTTTTAGTAATCTTTGTGAATCTTTGTGAAGCAAAATGTATAAAACCAGAATTTCCCTTTAGCCAACACACTTAGTGAACACACCCTTATGTTATCACAGTTATGTGCTGTCCCTATGCAAGCACCAGTCTTGCATTAATATTACCAATATGTTCCTTAAATGGGACTTATTTCCAGGTCTGTGCTTTTATTCTGGGGCTCTACTGTCACATCCTTGCATGATTTACAGTAGAGCCCAACTGAAAATGTAAAAAGTGAAGAAGAGAGATCCAGAGCTTGTCCACCCGAAGGCCGACATAGAGTACCGGTCAAAGGTTTAGACACACTGATACTGTGTTAGATTTTAAAGTCACAGTTTGAAAAATCCTTAAAAATGAGTCGGGCTCTAATTTACAGCTTTACAAAATTGGCTTTTTAAATTTGGCAGCTATTATCAGGACCGGTTCAGCAGCAAACAGCACACACACAAAATTTGCAACTTCATGTGAAGCTGGCAGAACATTGAGCAGCTAAAGAGACCGAATTTTTTCCTCAGTAACAGCAAACCACTCCCATGAGTATCAGTGCCAACTAAGCCTGCATTTTAATAACCACTGGACTCACATCAATAAAGACTGGATGTCTTTTATGTCAAAATCTATCATATAAAAATCAGGCCAGAGCAAAGTCCTGTTCCAAAGGCCTGAACACAGGAAGAGCGGGAAGCATTCAGTACATGTTCATTAATAAATAAAACCAACAAACAGGTGAAGAACCACTGCAAAACACTTAAAAGATTTTCAAATCATACAGAGTTAATCGCAGGTACTAATCCTACACAGAGGAAATACAAAACAGTGCAAAACAGAAACAGATTAGGGATGAGCAAAACAGCTTTTTAGGTTCCTGTCAGGGGTTAAAGACAGACAAACACAACCCACGTATGGCTCAGTGATCACCAACTGGAATTCAAATAAGTAATCCATCAATCAACAATTGTGGGCATGTAGAAACCCATTATTTAGTGCAAAACACTGATGATGAGAGCACACACAGTCATGCGTATAAAAGATGTTTTAAGAATACAAGAGGTGCCGTGTGCCTGTATCTGAACACATAATATGGCCCCTTCAGTGTTGAGTGCGCTTACTTTCTGGAGTATCAGATTTGACTTGGAGATGAAGTGTAATGAAGACTCACTGAGAGTCTCACTTGTGAAGATATTTTAAATTCTGCTGCTGAGTACCCGTTAGATTAGTCTGGTGTGATCTGGCTTGTACTCCCCCTTAGTGTGACTCACTGGGGCATTATTGGTCGGAATATGATCTGACCCGAGTACACAGCGTACTCTGCAAGTGCAGGTAGTTTACATTCTGGGATACAGATAAGTGAAATCAAAAGTTGGCAGCAGCTAGTACAGGGACATATCAAAGCCTCACCTAGCTAGGTAATACAATGACTAGCTAGGTAATACAATGACTAGCTAGGTAATACAGTGTCTTTCCATCCCATCTGAGGTGACTGCACCTTCTTCCACATGCTCCTTCCCTACAACAGCACACCGCTGAGTAGAGTGAGCATTAGGTGATATATTGTACTGCAGGAAATGTGGAATGTGACATCTAAATTCTTAACAATTCTCTTTCTTACTAACCCTTTGAGTGGTGCAGGTCTAATATAGAAATACAGCAATTAAATATGTTTTGCAAGTTAGACCTGTGGGAGTGACTAATTCTGGATACAGAAATACTGACTGCCAAAGCACCGCAAACAAAGAGCGTACTTAGGGATGGACAACATGACACCCTAGCTGTGAAGCCAAAATATCTCAGAAATGGGCGCTGCCAAAAATGAGCTCATATTTGAAAAGCTAACTAGTTAGCATCCATTTTTTTAAGATTGTGGTGCCTGGGCTATGTGAGGCTAACAACTGAGCAGGGCAGGAGATGGAGTCTTTTCAACATGTCGCCACTATTCTGGTTTCTCCTGCTTCCAAATGATGTTGCCAGTCCGAGACGACAACACATTTCCATCACATTTAGATTTTACTCTTCCCCGCAGGAGGAAGCAGTGGTGTGCTGCCCACCTTTACATTATTAATCATTCATCATAGATTATGCTGGTTTAGGGTCACCATAACTAACCAATAAAAAAAATGTCCATATAAATGTGCTCGTAAAAGGAAAACAATGCACCTTCAAATCATGCCAAACCCAAACTAAAAGGGATACTGGCTTCTCTTTTTCTATTGCGGTGAGAAAAATCACAGCAATAGCTTTGTGACGAGCAGAAAACGAAGTTGGAACAACGACTACAGTCTCAACTTAACACCTGCCCGATGAGACTGCATGTTACACTGCTGGCTTTAGGAAGCTTACAATATTTAAAAATGTTCACCTTCCATGCACGTCACCTTAGATAGCTTGTTGGCCAGCACATGTAAACTTGTGCACACTTATTCTCATAAATGGCTGATTAATACTGAAGATGTGTTACTGGCTGTTCAGCCCTCATAACAAAACTAGAAAGAAAAAGACACCAAGAAACTAGAGCTATATTGAGAAATCTTTGTAGGCGTTTTGCCAGCAACAAACTGTACATCAGTCATGCTGAGTCATAAAAGTCAAACATACATTAGGCTGTTGGTTGATTTCACTTTTTCGCTGAAGTTTATTTAAGGAAGCGCCAGCCTGCAGTGGTGTCAATCGTCACAAGCCTGTGACTAATTGAAGACACAAAGGGCATGTAAATAAAATAAAGAGGGCTTGTATTGTAGCAAAAAAGGAAATGTGAGTTTAATGAGCCACGCCACGGAGAACACCCCACACCCCCACGGCGATCGTAACAATGGTAACGTGGCTGTGATGATGGAGTGATAGCCACTGAGGGACGTCGTGAACAGCTTGGCCTTCTCTATTCAACGCCGCGATGTATAAGACAGACCAACAGCACAGAAGTCTAAATAACTGACGCAAAGAGGCAGAGGAAGGCAAAGTACTTCAGTATATTATACTCTACACTAATACTTGTGTAGTGCTTTACACATTCACCTAAGAAGCGAAAAAAAAAACCCTGTTCATTTCTTGGAAAGAGACACAAATCCTTTTGGGCTTGCATCAGGAAGGGCACCCAGCATAAAAATCTGCCAAATCAAACACGCAGAGCTACCCACTGTGGTAACCCTTTGTGAATAAGGGAGCTGCCAAAAGTAGTAATACTCGTGTCACCCATTTTAAGCATTTTGTCCTCTCCCTCTTTTCACTCTACAGCTCCCTGTGTTGTCATATCTGGCAATTAAAGTATCCAGACTCTCACTTTAAGGCATCCAAAGAATTCACACTAGAGAGGAACAACTTTATAATCAATAACTATAAATAAGGAATGAGTACAGTTAGGAATAACTACTAAACTGTTAAGACGAAGGACAGTTAGTGAAAACATAATAATATGATGTGTACTGTCAACCTGAGAGTTCAGCATTCTCCATTATGCAACGAATATATTGTGTATTGTGTCTGAAACATTATGTAACTTACTGAGTCCGATGCTGTCGTCACATCACAACCTCCTCCGCCTTGGTCTTCTTCGGCTTCTGAAAAAAATCCACCTGTTAGGTAGCCACATCTGAAAGTGTCATCGTGTCAGGTCAAAATTTAATTTCAACAAAGAAGAAGAGTCACAAACACCGCAGATCAAAAATTATTCATCTGCTTTTTTTTTTTTTTTTTTGCTTGAGTTAGTCAATAAATGTGGTGCCACTCCTCTCTGACTGTGACGCATAATCCCATCTGATTTAAGAGACGGCCCTGGCCACCCATTAGTCACGCTCCTAAAGGACTGGCGGACTGGCTTGTTGACAAGCAAAACAAGGATCAACACTAAAACCAGTGAACTGGTTCCCCATTGATGTTCATCAAGAGCTTAAAAGGCGTTTTCACTCAAACCATCACTACGACCACACATACACAAACATGAAAAAAGCGGGATGAGATCACAGCTTGTGCTTCCACCGAGACCCGCGGAGTCAGAGGCTCTCTCTCACAGAGAGCTGACACTCGACCCAGCACATAAACACACCCCTCTGTGACACGGGCTCTCGGCCGATACTTCCAACTCAAACAACGTGCTCGGCCTGGCCACTGCCTACTCCCAGCCCAGCAGGAAATGATGAAAGGCAGGCTCATGTCGCACCTCTGGCTCCTGTCTTAGGGCACTCCTTTGAACCAAATTAGCGGCGAGGTGTCGGATTTTGTCAGGGTTGGTGAAAACATGTTTTCGGCACTGATTGCTCACTTGCATTGGACAGGCTCAGCAGGTAAAGTAAGAGGAATTAAAGCTGGGCAGATAAACAAATGCATCAAAGAGCTCTGAGGTCAGTCGGCTGCCAAGTGGAAATTCCCTTGTTGATTGAATGAAATGAATGGACAATAGCGGTGGTTCCATCCAAGTTTCAATCTTGTCATCTGACACCCAATAATTGAAGTTGATGCTCGGAAATTACCACCTGAGTTGCCTGTGTCTTTAGGGTTTGTTGAATATGATGAAAGTCAGACATTTAAGAGAAAAAGTGGATCCTCTCTGAGGTTACAAACTCACAAATTTACAAGAAAGAAATATCAGATTCATGTAAAACTAAATGTGAGTTACACAGTAACTGTCTACAGGCGTGTGTCAGCAGCTCTAATGGACTGCTGTATGTTGTAATTGCTGCTGTGCTAATGTGCAGTTTCACCTGGAATGCAGGACATGTGTCACTCCCTACCTGCATTTGGCATCTCAGCAAGACTCCCAGACTTTCACTTCTGCACACACACTGACACAACCTCTGCCTGACAGTCCCTCTCTCTCTGTCTCTGAGCTGTCTACCTGGCAATTGTCTGTTGACAACAGAGCGTTATAGAGACATGGCAGGTTAACTGTTTATGGCAGAGGGCTGGGTCGTAACAGCGGATCCTGTTACTTTCCACTGACGTGAGTTCATGAGGGAAGGCACGCAGGCAGGTAAACAAACCCAGGCGCGGTGAGTGCATGGGACAGTTGAGCGCTCTCATACACACCCACTTACATAGGCACTCCTGTAAACAACATCAAAAACTGAAGAGTTCACTGCTAAAGTCCATTTTTACTCACCTTCTCCTCTGCCACGGTGTGTAGAGCAGGTGAGTGTGGGTTTGCCTCTGTCTCCTTCACCCCTCAGTTTCTGCCTCACAATTAAAATCTCCTTTTTCTTCAGATTGTGACCACATCCTTTAAATCACAAAAACACCCACACTTTTTTTCACCCCCCCTTTGGTTCCATCTGACACCATCCTCTAACTAAGCAGCTGCTTCAAGTGGTAGCTCCTGACTCTCACCGTGTCCTGAGAGTGACAGATTTACAGTACACTATACTCTCTCGCCTTCTGTGTGTGTGTGTATGTGTCCTGTCCTACAAAAAAGTGGGTGTATCTCCCTGAAAAGGGCGAAAAAATGTGAGTAAAGAGGAAGAAGCACACACCCATGTGTAAGGATCTGCTGTTGCCTGTGTGTGTGTGGATCTGACCAAGCTTCACGTTCCCTCCCTCTCTTTCAGTTTCTCTGTCAGCATTTCCTAGACTCCAGGATGCACCCTTTGTGCTCTCAGGCAACTTGTTTCATAGTGTGCTATATGTCTTCTTGTCCCAGGAAGCTGGACAGGATCCCAGCAATGTCAGAAGGATGCAAGGGAATAACAAGAGCAAAGGAATACTAGCTGATTTCCCATTCACATACTGTATAGGATTTGAATGCACGGGGAATTGAACAGACAACCCCGGCAGTGTTAGCGCTGTGCTCAGCCTGTTGAGCTACACACAGCGGGACCACACATAACCCCCCCCCCTTAGCTCTGTAGTAGTCAAATACCTCCCAGCTCTTCTTGTGCTCCTTTAGCCTCCAACATATGAAGTGAATGGTAAACAGCAGGAGAATGAGAGCAGCCGAGGGACTCTATAAAAAGAGTCTCAGTCTCCATGGTGATGCCAGAGGCAAAGAGTGATGCCCCCACCCGAATCCCCCCTCCTTTCTGTACACACGGGGCATTGTGGGAAAGCGGATGTGGTCCACATAACCTCTCTGTCGGGTACCAGGCACATTTACAGTCAGACTCATCTCCACTCACATAAAACACTGCTGTGCCACCTCATGGAGGGCTCAGTTACTGTCACCAAAGAGGTCAGAGGTCAAGGTCAGTGCATCAGTTTATACTGATTTGGTATGAACAAAAAATTGTTAGTTGAATGCTACTAACAGACACAAATCACAGATCTAAAGTTAATGCCAACCCTACAGCGAACACCCTTTCAAGTGATGCAGTGTTGCAGACAAATATCCCATAAAGTCATCACAGTTTGCCTGAAATGTAACTCAGACAGAGCTGTCTTAAACCAGACAAAATCAAATGCCACCTTAAGTTTCTTTTTTCCAGTTCAATGAACATCATTAACAGCCAGTATGCTCTCAACCAGAACCACAGCCTGCAGTGTCGCCTCATTTACTTTTTTAATTTTAGAACACACCATTGCACACACGCACATAGCTGTGAACAAAAGTTCCACCTGTTTCTCCAAAGAATCTTTTAGTTTTGCAAACAGTGACCTGGCAAGATGTCCTGTCTTTGCTAAATAAAGACTTGTCTTTTGATGTGAGAGGGTACAAGTCTAATATATCTTAGGCCTGAGGTTAGCTGAATTGCCCAAAAAAATGATCTTCTATGTCTTTCCCTAATCACTTTCCTTTAACCTTGATGGGAAAGATCAAGAGGTCAAGGAAAGGTATGAAGGAGAGCTCACTGCAGTGCTTGAAGAACACTAGACTGCTGTGATGTGGAGGTTGTTGCTCTGGTGAAACTTCCACGTCCCAAACTTGGAGAACAAAATGCACTTCTCAGATACGTCACCCTATGAATTATTACCTTTGCTGATTAAAATTTGACTGATCTCCTATTCCGCCATTTTCACAACACTCCAATGTGATGTGTGTCCATCACGCTTCAACTTGATTTTCATTTTCAGGAAGTGGGCAGGGAAGCGAATGAAGCACTGTGTCTGAGGGAGAACTCCCCATTCATATTTCGGGGCAGCTGTGGCTCAGGTGGCAGAACAGGTCAACTAAAAATCAGAAGGTCAGTGGATCGATCCCTGACTCCTATAGTCCACATGCTAAAGTATCTTTAGGCATGACTGAACCCTGGGTTGCCCCCGATGCATTCACTGGAGTGTTAGTGTTAGAAAGTGCTTAGGTATAGATAAAAGCACTGTATGAATGTGTGTGTGATTGAGTCAGTGAGGAAGCACTTTGAGTGCTATATCAGTACCAGTCCATTTGCCATATTCTGACCCTGGATGATGAATTCAGGGGGCACAACTCTGTGAATGTCTAAAATAACCAAACATTCGCTCAGTGTTGATACTCACCTCCAGCTCAGAAACTGTGGACTCTTCAACTGAAAACTGCTAATAATTGCTCATTTGCATCCAGAGACTCAACTCTTATCACCAGTGATTATCCTTTGCATGAAGTTTGGGTCAGTTTGAAAGAGAAGCTGATGTTTCCATCAGTGGTCTGTACTGATTTTGATCAGTGCAGACCACTGATCCAAATAGGATATATAGGAAGTCATCTAAAACTAGCAGCCCTCTGGAACCCATCTGGTTATGCCTCAGAAGATGATCTTCAATGGGAGAGAAAGTTAGTGTGTTGCTATGAATTGTGGGATGGCATTATCTGCTTTTGTTTTGTAAATGATGTTTCAGTGTATCTCATGCTAAAGCAGGCAATCAAGGAAGAACAAAAGCACTCTTTCTTCCAGTTCACTTCACTCAGTTGGGAATCTTCCAATGAAAAATTGAATACTCAACAACCACCTCAGTTCCAAATGTGTATAAGATGAATTGTCCCTTTAACCAGCTACAGATATCTGTCTCCAGCACATTTCAGAGGTATCTGGGCCACAGCAGTAAACATAAATACAGCTGCTCAGAGAAGGTAAGTACAGGAGCACATGCACTGTGTCTCCAATTAGAGAGCATGATCCATGGCTACAAACACACACACTTGGGTCAGACCTTCATGAGTGTGTAAGTGTGTGTCTAAAAAGAGGGATAGAGAGAGAGAGACTGTGCACGTGTGACCTGAGCAGGTTTCTCACTAATGAGGCTGAACTCTGGTTTACCCCCCGCAGAGATTCACCTTCTGATGGAATGAGGCCCGTGTTCTCACACACACACACACACACACACACACACACACACGCACAGGATAGCAAAAACAAAATGGAAGAACAGCATAATGTCTACCAATCAGATCTACAGGATAAAGATGGAAAGCTGACAACTGCATTTGTGTTTGCCTGTGTAGGTGGGGATAAAGCTCTCCTGAATGGGATGTTGTTGCAATGCAGGGCAAAGATACAGCAGTGCCACACCCAGCCATTCACAGACACAGGTCACACTCCAGGTGCACTCGCAAAACAGGGGACGAGAAAATGCGGCGCTAACAGAGCGTGTCGCCGAAGAACGAGACACAGTGAGGGGAATGAAATGGCACCAAACAGGCAGGAGTCTTCCGCTTAAGAGTCCGACTTTGCGCTGCCGAGTAGAAGCACATCACTTTGACAGGGAACTGTCTCCAAAAGTTGGCAAAGTCACTGAAAAAACTCAAAAGATTTGCAGCTAGTCACTGTGCTAACGTAACCGAGGTGAATTTCTTTGTTCCGCTGTGAAAATGATTCTATGGAAGCTGAAAAAAAAAATTTGTTTGCTATCCATCACCAATCCAGAAACCATATGGATTGTTAATCCAGAAATTAAGTTTAAATATTTGAGAAAATAAGGCAAAACGTCGAGTCAGCTCTGTGAATCATGAAGCTCGTAAAAGAAGTCATTTTTCCTTGTTACCCGGAAGCAGATGATGCCAACGCATGTGCACTCAAAACCGGGTAGTAACAGCATCAGTTAGCTAACAATCGCGAAGAAATTGTCATCAGGTTTTTGGCCTTTGAACGCCTTCAAACGAATAAGAGCTGCATAAAGGGTTTGGAATCAATCTTTTCATGGTGAACTGTTGGACAGCTCATGCCTTCAGCCTCCTGCTTCCAGGTAACAAGGAAATGATGTACCTTCACAGAGCTTCCTGATTGGCAGAGCTATCTCAAAAATTTTAAGTTAGTATGTCATAATTTTGAGTTATTAACTAAAAATTCCAAGATATGTAACTCAAAACTTTTGAGTTATTCATTGCAAATGTTTCTTTTGTGGCTAAAACAAGCTTTCATGTTTTTCCAATGTTAAACATTAGTTCCACATGACTTCTCTCCCAGGTCGCTTGTGCCCCACCTGTCAGCACCACAAACTGAGAACCACTGGCCTACAGCAACCTTGTCTCCAAATTAGGCTTCTAAATAAAGAATTAACTATCTTGCTGGTGTGATTCATCGGCTGATGGCGTCAGACCGGCCTCGACACTGATGACTTCTTGGGCTTCGGCCACCTTGGAAAACATCATATGTTTATAGTCTAAATGAAGATACGTCATACGGGGAGTTACAAAATTAAAAACACCAAAGAGTTGGCTGCACTGCTTCTGGCACTCTTTACCCAGTACTCATGGATCAGATAACACATCTACTTTCAGCCCAAACACACACCTGTAAAATTTTGTGACCACATCTTGCAAGGTTGTGACTCTGTCACACAATCTGTCCACAGCCAAACACACTGCACTCATGGCCTATTTTGGTGGTAGCTTCCACTATTGCAGGTGTGTCAAGGACCACATACGCAGACAGACATACAAACAAGGCATCAATAATAACAGCTACACTGTCACATCTAAAGTGATGTACATGTAAATCTATCAATAATTACAATCCTGTAATAACATGAAACTATGAAAGGGGCCATTCTACATTATAGCCATTATACATTATAGCCCTTACTTTTGGTCTTTTGATGGTAATACTACTGGAAATTCTTGAATGCAAAATATGATCCTACACATCCAGTAAAAACACGTGAGTACTTCATCCACACATGGAAATAAGTCATCTGATTTTCAAGTCTTCATAGCGGCCTAATTACATAAAAAAAACAAGCCGTGCACACCAATAAGTACTGACATAACAGTAAATCACACACACTTCCAACACTCACAAGAGAAAAGCTGGAGGATACCCACTGCTTCCGTGGTCCATTTAGTCTTCTTCCCTTCAGCACAGAGCATCTACACTACACTGCCACAAAAGAAAGCCTGTGTGCCTGTGTGAGTGCACTATTATTCATACTGCAACACTACTTAAAGTGTCATCATACCATCTCTGACTCAACAGGCTGACCCCCCCCCCCCCACCATCACCACCACCCCCAACACCCAAATCCCTCCCATCCATCTTATCTATCTGTACTTCGGATTTTAGAAGAAAGCGTTTGTGTGAGAGAACCTAATACACACTGTAGACAAATGCTTCATTCTCAAATGACAGATCGCTACATGAAAACATTAGATGCATGCCTGTGGTTTACCCTCACACGCTGCGGGCTGCTGTGTGTGTGTGTGTGGGACCCTGTGTGTATGTGTGTGTGTGTGTGTGTGGGACCCTGTGTGTATGTGTGAGTGTGTGTGTGTGGGACAGGTGCTAGTACACAATAGGAAGTGAGTTAGAGATCAGGAATTCAGAGCGATGCCTTCAGTTTTGGTGGCGGGAAGCCGTAAATTGTATTACACACCCTCAATATAATCATCATACACCGCAACTAACTTTGTGTGTATATAGAGCATATGTTTGTGTTTGTCTGACCACCCCTGTGCTCCCTCTGAACCTTAACCTAATTCTGCAACATTTCATCATAGTCCAGCTTCCACGAGGTTCCTAAGACTTATATTAAAATGGAAAACCTTCCACAAGGTGTTAGCAAAGTGATGTGTCAGTCACAACAACACAACTGAATAGAGTCAAGTTAGCAATTACATGCGATCTGTTTGTGATAGCACAGCGATTAACTGTGATCTGTTGGCAAAAATCGCAAATCTGTTGCCATTTACATACACAGAATTTCACATTAAACAGAAATTTATATTAACTTCTTACATCCAGAATCCAGCCAGAACCAAAGATCCCTCCACAAATAGTGACGTAGTCGCTGCAAGACAGCGATTTAACTGCAAAATGACATGCATGCTCAGCCACCTTGCTTTTGTATAGAAATATAACCAGAATACAAGCAGCTGAGTCATGTCCACAATTGGAAAGAGACATTTGCAAATGACCATTGGCACAGACTGACTCAGATTGATTGCAATGTGTTGGCAATCTGTTTGCATTTATAAATTAGATAGCAGTTATTTACTAACCTTTGCCAAGCTGTCTGAAAGTGACTGCAGTCAGTCTGAGTCAGACTGCAGTTGTTTGGCGAAAGTTTGACTCCTACCAGGTGACCTGTGTGATTGCATTGCTGTTGAAAATGGTTACCCAGGGGTTGAGGGTGTTGCACGCTAAACCTTTGGTTGACCAGGTGGTTGCCTCAGCTATTTGCAAACATTATAAATTCTAGATTCACAGCTAGATGGCAAATACTAGGCACTTCAGCTTATGTTTTCTCGTAGTTTGCTTTGCACTTTGCGATCTTTACGATTCATAAATGATTTTATTTATAGCTGCATTTTAAACAAAAAAATCTGGATATTGTGATTTTTTCTTTTTTTTTTTTAAACAGGAGGGAGTGTTTTATTAATAGTTAAAGCTTGTTAACAAGAACAGTCCCAAGTTTGTAGAATATGGAAATGTAAATATTTTAGTCAAAATCAACATTAGTTAATGTCTGCAAATACAAAAATTATGAGGGATATAGTGTAGTGTTATCTGGCTCATTGCAGGTTTCTCATTTCTATATTTGCTTCTCACCAGGGCTGCCCTTTGTCACAATTCTGTTCATAATTTTTATGGAATTTCTAGGCATAGCCAAGTCACGGAAGACTTCTGCCTTGGTGGCCTCAGAATCTCATCTCTGTTCTTTGCAGATGATGGTGTCCTTTTGGCTTTATCAGGTGGTGGCCTTCAGCTCACAGTGGAATGGTTCACAGCCGAGTGTGAAGCGGCTGGCATGAGAATCAGTACCTCTAAGTCTGAGGCCATGATCCTCAGCCGGAAAAGGGTAGAGTGCCCACTCTGGATCAGGGGCGAGTTGCTGCCCCAGGTGGAGAAGTCTAAGTATCTCTGGGTCTTGTTCTTGGGAGATCAACAGACGGATCTGGGCTGCGTCTGCAGTGATGTGACTCGGGCATCTGTCTAGGATGTGTCCTGGGCAACTTTTGGATGAGGTGTTCCCGGTCCTACAGGGAGGAGGCCCCAGGTCAGACCCAGGACACACTGGAGAGATTATATCTCTCTTCTGCTGTCCTGGGAACAACTTGGGGACAAGCTAGAAGAGGTGGCTAGGGAAAGGGAGTTCTGGGCCTGTCTGCTTAGGCTGCTGCCTCCGTGAACCAGCCCTGGATTAGCGGAAGAAAATAAATGGATGGATGGATGGATATTGTGAAATATTTTTAGGGGCTGTGTTGACTGACAAGAAAAAAACTAAATTCAGGATTTCTCCAACTGATTTTCTATCTTAATTTGATGAACATTTTTTGCTTCTAAAGACTTCAGTGTTAAAAGGTCCAACATTAAAACATGTTTACAGGCTGCTTTGGTCTTCATAGCTATTTTTCCTACTCAAACAATTTTTAGTCTTGTTTTATATAAATCAACATTGTATTAGGTAACAACTAAGCACAGTTGGATTTGAGGGTGTTTTTTTCTACTGGAAAAATTTAGCACCCAAATTATGGCTTCAGTTTTCAGACCTGGAAGCTACGTTGATGTTTTATACTGCCCATGGTTTGAACAGATGCTGTTCACAAATACTGTCACAAATAGCATGAGCAGGTACAGCTAATCCCTGCCAACACTCAGCGGTCAGCCCCGGGTAACCCTGCAGCTGCTAGCTGCTTCTGGTCAACATGCTAGTTTAGCATTAGTATGAGCCTCAGACAGCTAACTAATCAGAGCCAGAACTTTACAACTTCATGATAGAGCCACTGTTAGCAGAGCCGAGCCGGAGGGAATTCTGTTCTTCCTTAAGTGGCAGCAGAGTGCACTCATTTTTACAGTTTTACACCTTAAAGTACATCTTCACAGCAACAAGCTCAAACCTGTGGTCAAAGTGTGTACTACAACAGATGTACAATGCCTTTCCTGACAGTCACAACTTCTGTCTCTCATTTTACACACCTAATCTCGTAAATTTAAGCCAAGAAACAGCCACATGCACTGGTCAAATAGTTTAGGTGATCTATGAAATGCATCAGGAATAGTTTATAGTTGATTTGAATAATAAAAACTAGTTAAGCAATTTTAAACCTGGGTAGTGCTGGCCTCACTAGACTCCTTCAAAGTCCAACAACTGCAACAATTTGGATGAAAAAATGGTGTTACCTATAGCCTATGGCTTCAAGGCTTCCTCTTGCTTTGAAATGATTAGAGTGCATTTAAAACTTTCTATATGTTTAACCAAAAATCTAAAATAGATTTTAGCACTGAGCTGCTTTACTCTGAGAAGCATGCATGGGAACAAATTAAAGCAAAGTGATTTGTGGATATTCTTGCTTTCCCCCGGCTGGTCCAAATAATTCACTGCTGCTGTTGCAACGTGCTGCCTGCTCTGTCTTGTCAGTGCCAACGTTACCACTTATGAATTTGTTTTTTCACTGTGTGAGAAAATGGTTATGTGGCATTGAGGGCGTGTGAGTAGTGCCAATTGTGTTAGCTTTGTGTTCAAGTTATAAGAACTGGCAGTCATACAGCACCCTTATCCGGACAGTATGTATGCTACCGAGTTAGGATAAAGCAGCAGAGTAAATGACCTACCACACCAGACACATGCATGTTTCACTGTTTCATCACTTAAGTTCTAATTTCACCAATAGCCTATGATATTTCAAAGCTTCCGGTACTGTGATACATTCCTTTCTTTCGCTTAATCAGTTCAGATCAGAGTAAACACCCACTAAAACAAGATCCAACACAATAGAACTGATGCTCTTCATTTCCCCCTTTTATTCATTTCCCTTCATTTATCTCTCAACATCTCGTCTTCCTGTCCCGTTCGTGTGCTTGCCAGCATGCATCACGGTCAGGTGATACATGCTGGCAAATACGCACACCCAAAATGAAGCTGTAAAGGCCACGCAATGTGGTAAGGAGGCAAAGTTCACGGTGAGAGGGAGTGGCACACTGTGTAAGGGCCACAGAAACACACACACTTGCACAACAGGTAGGATCACGCTGCTCGCCCACACTTGCATTCTTTTCGTTCCACAGCCAGGTAAACAATTTGGGGTGAAGCACAAAGAGGTAACACACATCAGCTTGAACCATGAAATGCCTCGTGTTTTCATCCTGGAGTTCAATGAACTGGAAACATGATTACAAGAAATTTAAACACAAAGACACGCACGCACGAAATAGCAAGGGAGGGAGGGATTCAGACCTTTTAGCCAGTGGTGCGTCATTCCAGTCCTGTTTGCTGATTTGAAGCCCATAGGTGTCTGCAGCATACATTAGCTTCCAGCATAGCCTGCAGTAAGAGAGAGAGATCACATAGTTACATAAGGAGTCGCTGTGAAATGGACAGCATCTCTTTAGAGATCAGCAGCCAGTCAGCCTCGCTCTCCCAGAGGGAGAAAAAAAAAAAAGATGCAGACGTTACATAAACGCCATTCAACATAAATAAACACACGCTAGGCAAGAACTGAAGCCATAAATTACACATAATGTAAACAGATTGAGAGAATCATGTATCTGCTTCTCTCCTCAGCTGTGATTTTCATCTCCGGTCTCACAGCTCTCCTCTCCATCTCAGTCGACAGGAATATGATCATCAGCTCTGACCTTTAACCTCCTCTCTGCTGCTTGGTTATACATCCCATAAAGCAGATAATGCAAGTTGTTTAGGATATGGGCACATGGAGGATGGAAATGTGATGAGATAAAGCATTACTCATCAAAGTGTAACATGTGGCTCATGGGGACCTTTGAACAGGCTTAATACAGATTTAGCTTAAGCTAGCAGGTGAAGATCTATTTCCAGTAAGAACATGTTTGATCATTTCAAAGCTTAAATTAGACTGTTTTCCAGTCTGAGTTTATTATTCCTTTCTGCACAGCGTGATGCTGAAGCTAGAACAGCCTGGTGTAGAAGAAACACATAAACTGACAGCAACCTTTTAACCTTGTGAGCTCTAAGTCATCATCGGTCGTGATACTAATCTTAGCCTTATGCAATCAGAATATGTCACTTTTATTGGTCTCCAAAGTCTTGGTAATCAGGATACAAAGAAAGTAATCATTCAAGTTTTTCAAAAAAAAAAAGCTCTTGTTGTTTTTCTCTAAAATGCAGGCTTAGGGTAGGGTAGGATTAGGGTTAGGGTTAGGGTTAGGGTTTGGAAATAGGGTTGCGGTCATCATTATCATATTAGGTGCCACACAACTAAGCAAGTGTGAAGATGCTACCCACCCTTTTCAAAAGCTTGGGGATATTACATGCACTTATTCACATTAAAAAGCATGATTACAGCATGGTAACAAAAATCACTTTTGGTACAGCCCAAACTGAAGCATGTCTGTTTTGAGGACTAGAATTCTATTATTTTATTACTCTGTTACTCAGCACTAATTAGCATGTATGTGTTTCTGTGTGTTGCATCCATAAGATTTAGAGATGCCACTAAAAGCCCAATATTGCAGTAGCTACGCAGAGTCCAAAATCTGTGGAAATCAGTTCATCTTTGCATAAATGTTATAATCTTTAACACATGTTAGCAAACCAAAGTATCAGAAGTACTCATAATGGTAGAGGATCCCCTCTGATTGTAATTCATCCTCTTTGAGACCAAGAATTTACAAAGTGATCTCTGTTTCAGTAAGTCTCTGTCACTTTATTAAACAGTTCAAACAAAAGATAAAGTTTAAACAAATCTGAGAATATATATTTTTTTTAATTAATCCAAATGCAACTCAGAATTCTGAACCTAAAAGTACTGCTTGCTAGCATCCTCTTCCAAAGGTAGATTCCCAGAGGCCCCACTCACACAGGCCTATAGCCTGTTCAGTGGCCTTCTGGTAACCACTGGTCACTAGGGGAAAAATGTGTGTTCCCCGACCGGTTGGAGATTGGTTGAGGGAGGTTGCTTGTTGTCACTGGGTGAAATTGGTTGCACAAAGCAGTGAAAACTTCCTTGTGATTGCTTTGTTGCTAGCATGTTGCCACAGTTGTCTGTAATTTGTACAGAAGACACCAGCTTTTCTGCTAGCATGGCAATCTGTTAGTAATCAATTTCACGTGATTGGCAACCTTCATTGCCAATCAACCAATCAGTTTGACTGTTGGGTTTTCTCTGTATTTATTGTCAGGTCTTTACCTGACAATATAAAGCTCCTCAAGGTGACTATTTGCTGTGATTTGGTGCTGTATATATAAAATTGAATTGAACCTCCAGCACCACTCACCACCCAGTTGGGGAATACACATTTTCCCTAGCCAGTGGGTCACCAACCGTTGTCTAAGCCTGTACAGAGGTTAAGAAAGTATGCAAGGCGTCAGAGTGCCCGATGCTAGACTGTGACTCTTGGGTTTAAACGTGTCATTACAATGTTGCATTTTACCCGCATCTGAATGTTTGACTTTCAAATAAAGTGACATCCCAGCGACAGCTGACACTCAAGCCATCCAACAGGCATTGCTACTGTTTGCTGTCATCGTGCGCCATCCTAAGGCCAAGGCATCAACTACAACGTGCGAATAAGAAATCAAACACACAAGATGTCATGTTTAATGCCAAACTGCCCCATACATCAAATCATGCACCCAACACACATGAAATACAGATGGTTTTCATGCCCGTTACCCAGTTCAGCTCTCAGTGGATCTGTTTCCTACTCTAAATGGAACAGATTCTGACAGCTGGGCCAACCTGTCTCGACAGTGTGACAAAACAACAAATACAAAATCAAAAACAAACAAAAAGCATTGCTTAGGAATATATACTATGGGAGAACAGGGCCACTCTAAAAGGAAATTAGCTGATACTGCAAGCCACCCTCAGGATATGCAAGTTGGTGGTTGGAGTTCTTGTGAAATTAATTGTTATCAAAAGTGAATAAATACTGGGGGTATATTGGAAGTCCCTTGGTGTGCTGGTCCTCCTGATATAAAACTGGCTGCTGTAGTTAAGTTGCTGTATATTAAAATTGTAAGTAACCATTCCTAATTTATACAAACACAGGTACTCCTCCCTGACACCAGAGGTCACCTGTGAGACAAGATCCCACATATATAGCTTCAAGTGTCTCACTAACAGCCCAATCAGAAGTCTCAAAAATCAGGCGGCTTCTCCTACCTAAAATCTGTCTGTACATCACTGCAGCTCCTCCAAAATGATGATCTGCTGGATAAATTTGTCCGTACAACTCGAAGGCACAAGTAGCCTTTTGTATGCATTTTTTCTCTACGCAGTGGAGTCCAAGCAGCAGCAACTTTAGGGAAACTGCTGTAAGCCCTGTCTGAGCTGGTGCATAATGGAAATACATTGTGACTTTGCACGCATATTATATTTTTTTCTAATCTGCCTGCATAATTAAAGGTGGCATTTTTGACCACCAGAGATGTTACAGAGCAGCACTTTAATCAGTGGGACCCTGTTTTATTTGTATTGTGTGAAGCTTGTGGGCGACACTTAACTTGACTTTCTGCTAAGGAAATATGCTGCAAAGTGTGATGAAAAAAAAGCAAGAAAGACGAAAGCCACTAACAACAGTTATTAACAACAGCCCAACCAATATTACATTTTGATGCAATGATGATATTTGAGGTTAAATATCAACTGAGATTAACTCTTCATAAAACCAATATAATACATGCATTGATAGGTTTTGTGTGTTCGTCTAATGTTAACGCAATTCTATGAACTGCAGTCTACACCCGCTAAATACAATTTCAGCCCATCTGTTGGTCCAGCTTGTGCAGACACAACAGTTGGATGCTGAATAAATTAGCCTACTGTCGTAGCTGCTGTTTGACCACTTCATTTTTTAATACTTAAAAAACTGAGATTAGACTGGAAAATAAAAGCCTGCCAAAAAAAATGTAAATAAATAAACAAATCCTCCCGGATTTGCAAATCTAACTGTTGGAAGACTGCACTTACTGATTACACAGTAAAACATACCCTTTTTGTCCTTCTAGACAGCGCTATTTAACAAAATAAACATCATGTTTGCTTCAGTAAAATCTGAATTAGAAATTGAGATTTAAACTAATCAGGAAAGTGTTTACTGCAGTTTTCCCATAGATTTCTATACAACCACACGTTCTTTCTCATGGTCCCTGCTGACCATTAGAACCATTACATGTTTAAGGTATGGTTCTCTTGTCCATCTTTTATATACAGGCTATGATTTGGCCCTAAATTTGAGTCTGGCTCTAACTGCAAATAGTTCCTTTTAAAAACTGTTGAAGTAGAACAATACAGATTCTGTTTTAGGGTGGAGTTGACCTTAAATTACTAATATATAATGAAGAAAGCAATGTGAAATATGAACGAGGCACATTTCTGTTTACACTGCAGAAAATCTTAACGGCTTAACTTCAGCCTCAGTGTCAGTATAAATAAATATAAATCACTCAGTGGGGTACTGATGGGATTTTAAAGTAGATGCAAAGTCTTCGGCTGCTGGCTGCTGGTTTCCCACACTAAGGGGACAAACCTGCAGCATGTGACTGACGGAGAAGGGATGCAGGGCAGGCAGGAGCCCCTGGCTGCAGAGCAACACAGTGGTAGCATTGTTCCCGTTGCCCTTGGACTCAGGGACATTCATCCCCACGGTTTGACAGAGAACATCATCAGCCATGTAGGAGAGAGAAATATTAGAGCACCCCACTGGCTCAGGGAACTGTCACAGCTTGAGTGACTTTTGAGCATTAACATAATGCAGCAACTACAGTGTTAACATGAGCACAGCCAGGAGGGCACAGTCAGCATATCACTGGCTGGAGGGAGCCGTCAATCACCACCAGAGCTAAATAAGGCACTGCAGCTTCCTTAATGATGTAACTGCAATGCTATGACAATGCTCCTTTTCCTCTCAGCCTCCTCAGCGCATTCTGCTGCATCATGTTCCTGAGGCGGCTCTGACGGCTGCTCTGGATGCTGCCAGGAGTGTTCCTTTTGGCATCAGCCCGAACCTTTGACTGGACATAACACATACACACACACACACTGATAAGCAGGGCTCTTTGTCTCAGCCTCCTTACTGTCCCTGCCTTTTCACTTAGGTGGTTATTTATCTTAGAATAAAAACAACTTTGGTATTTGATATACACAGCAACCTTTCACAATCCCCACAAAACCTCCCTCAGAAACTCATCAGTTATTCCTCACTTGGAAGTTAACGGTGTTGCATGTATTATGTTCTTTCTCGGTTAAATATTATTGAGTGCTGAGGCCATAAAAATACAGTTCCTCTATCTAGACTCCAGATCGTGCCTTCAAAAATCTGTCTGCTGCACTAAAGTGAAGGGGAAAACACCTCATTTCAATATTTAAAAAAGTCCACAGGATTTTCACAACCACTTACTGTTTCACAAGTGGATCTCATGTCTGAGGTTTGCTATTAAGGTAATTTTTTAATGAGAATGCTTTGAGGTAAAGTAAAATGTCAATCTTCCACAAATCTTCAACAAAGTGACACAAAATTTGTCGTTCTAATTTACCTGGATAACTGCAAAAGTGGGCATAGCTGAGGAAAAAAAATCCTCCAGGCTTGACTTGCTCTGAGAATAAATGAACAAATAATGCAGTTTTTTTGCAAAAATAAAACCCTAAGCTTCAATAAAGGTTTAAAGTTGTACCTCCAATCAAACTCAAAACTGCAGCAAAAGATAATAATAAAAAAAAAATACTGAAAAATGATAAGTTACATAATAGTTAGTCATTTTGATGAATCCACTTTCAGACATAATTCACTCACCTCGCTGCGGTGTGACGTTACTGCCGTGTGGTGCAAAAGAAATTAAACTTCCAGAGAGAGCTTTAAGTATATTTATGTTCTGAGTATAGTTTACCCTGACTGAGAAGTCTCTCGGTATAACCGTTGTGGTTGTTACTTGCTCCACCTCAGCCCCATCCAGACCCCAACCTAGTGTCCACATTTCTTTGGGTTCTACCTCCAAAGATCATTTCACCAATCTACAATGTTATCATCTATGTGAGGTCCCAACTGAGAAACCTGCTACTGTGTCACCGTCCACCAAAGCTACAGCAAATATTAAAATGAGGATGACAGTAGAGTGTAGCACTCTAATGGAGCCATTTTGGAGTGGATTTCCCATGAAATCTAGTCAGACAAAAGTCCCTCACTGGGGGGTTTTCTTGACTAAATAAGGAAGCGATGAACAAAGTAAAAAATGAAGCCTGCTTCTACTCAACTATCCCACCACCACGCTTTGATACTGTGGTCAGTTGTCCTTTCTGTCTAATTGATCTCGACTATTTTCATAAAGACATGAGAGTAGAGTTTTGACTATGGTGAACACAGCCAGGAATAGGAGCATGGCTTCATGACATATTTGATGATTTAATCTGCGAGTGTGTGTGTGCACGGCTTCAGATCGTCACACGTTACTACTCCCAGGTGAAAACCCCAGTCACTAACACTGACAGCAGTTTGAGTCATAGCCAAACGAAGACTGACACTCATTACTCATTACTCACTGTCTGTGTGTTACTCCCACTGTGAGGACCAACTACTAAAAGCAAGTTGAAAGAAAAAAAAAAAGAGACATCTCACTTTCATTTCAGGGTGTAACGGAAGTGAGAAGAATGATATGATATCTACTGAGACACATCTGGATTTGATTGTGCAAAGTACAATTAGGACTGTGCTGCTCAGGGTGGGATTTCAAGTAAGTACTAAAGGATGGTGGTAAAGTTGACAATACTCAAATATTCACCTGATCCACAAAACTATCCAAATATATGTACAGACAATCATTTAACAGGATTATAACAACCAAGCCATACTACTCCCTTTCAGAAATAAATGACATCGTCTTCCTTTGGATCAGTTGAAAATGAATACTAAAGAACACAAACATGCTAAACTGGTCAGTGTATTTATGAATTTATGAGTGGCATTCATTCATAAAACAGGGCAGAAACTATTTGCGATGTACACATGAGCAGCTCTTGCAAAAGGCCCCGGTATGCTACAGTGCTAGCTGGACTGGAAACTCCCTCCCACCAGACATTTGTTTGACTGACAACCTTCTAAATCTGACAGGTACAGGTGCAAGAGGTTAAGAATACTACAAATGTGTTTCAGGTGAATGTCCCAAAGGGCAACAATACTGCATCTCGCACCTCTGTAAAACGGCAGACTTGTCACACTGATTTTGAATGTAACCTTTTGGACTACAGTTTACTATAGATGTGAAGGGACATCAAGTATTCTGTCTCTATCCTAGAATCCCCATAAGCTTGCTCTATACTCTATGCAAATTAAAATACAGAGCTCCATACAAAGTTATATCCTACTCAGACTAACAAATTAGCCCGGCAGTTTATGTTGCAGTTCCTGAGAAGTTCAAGACCTAAAAATACGGCTGTAAATACAGAAAATACGGGAAAGTGGTTGGACAAACTACAACCTAAACCCATCAGTAACTCAAGCTGCATTTATAAGCCAGTGGCTATTTCTAATTTTATTTTATTTCTTTGATGTCTGAAGTAAATTGCTTATGATTCTATCATTTGTTTTGTTTTATTACATTTCACTCTGTCTTATTATGGCTTGTCAGGAGTCTTTACTTGAACTACAGGAATGACGCATTCAGACAGGATGTTGCAACATACTGAACTAGTTCTACGTACACTTTCTTAGGTTGTGTACATAGATTCTGTTCCTATGAATGCAAGAACATTTTTATCCTAATCCATGTGACTGCTTTAATCGCAGATACCATTAGTGCCAACAATGCAAACTGTGATGACCACAGTCATGACCCCTCCTCAGTTCAGAGGTGGTAGCTCCCTTTTTACATAAATGGCCTCCTCGGCTCTCCTCTCAAACCAGCATTCCTCCCTGTTGAGGATGAGCACATCCTCATCACTGAAAGAGTTGACACTGTAGATGAAAATAGATTGAAGAGTCATGGCAACCCGCACATAATCTAAGATGTACATTAAAAGTACATCTTTCACCATCATTTTTGTTGTTGCCAGACAAATATTTGCTGATAGTAAGGCACTTGTTACAACCAAGGAATGCAGAAGAGTATATCTAAACACCCAACACATCCATCCTTGAAGCAGATGGGCTACAGCAGCATCTGCTTCAAGCAGCAGAAGACCACACTGGGTGCCACTCCTGCCAGCTAAGAAGAGGAAACTGGTTCAGTTCTCACAGCACACCAAAATCGGACAATACAAGACTGGAAAAATGTTGACTGGTCTGATGAGTATCAATTTCTACCACGACATTCAGAGAGTAGCAGGGTTCTAGTCAGAAGAAATTCTTGTTAAGTGCTAATGGCAACACCAGCTTGCAAATTGTGATGATCGCGATCCGTTTCAATAGCTAACAGCTGAAATACGATGGTACCGCAGCCCAGCGCAGTGCTGGGCAATCAACCGCTCGCTAGAACCCTGTGCAATGTCAGAAATTGGCATAAACAACATGAAACCACAAATCCATCCTGCCTTGTATCAACCATTCAGGCTGATGATGGTGGTGTAATGGTGTGGGAGATATTTTCTTGACACACTTTTGGTCCTTTAGCACCAACTGAGCACACCACAGCATTTTTTAGTATTGTTGCTGACAACGTCCATCCCTCTTTGACCACAGGATAGCCATCTTCTGATGGCTACTTTTGGCCAGATAACACACCATGGCAAAATGCTTGAATCATCTCGAAATGGTTTCTCAAACACAATGAGTTGAATACTCAAATGGCCTCCACAGTCACAAGCTCTCATACCAATAGAACACCTCTGGGATGGGGTGCAATGGGAGATTCTCAAGTTCAGCTGACAAATCTGCAGCAACTCTGTGATGCTATCATGTCATTATGGAACAAAATGTATCTATCTGTACAAAGAGTTAAGGAAGTTGTAAAAGCTGTTCTGAAAGCAAAAATGTATGATTCATATTTTCACGGACAGACTTCTTGGTAAAAGCACTCAATATGCAAACTCACAGCATTATATGCAGCTTTTCAAGGTGGTGTGACCTCAGCAACTGTGTTTGCTTCTGCCTACACCACAGATTTGCCTATACAAACAAATGGACCTCTCCCTGAACAGTCAACTTTTTGGTAAAACGAACTTAAAATGAAAAAAATACAATTAAAACATTTTTCAAATTTAGGTGTAATGGCTGAACTTTTACTAATGCAATCAAATACTGGTGAAAGTCTTGTTTTTGAAGAAACGAAACAGCTTGATTTGACTAACAAAGGTTCAAGCCAGCATCAATTTCTTGACTGACCCTCCAGCCTGGGGTAAAAAATATCTGTTCAAGGCTAACAGACTAAATTTGTGCAGTCACCAAATACAAGAACAAGAGAGCTTATGGTAACAATTTTAAATTGTACTGCAGATAAAATGCATGAAACAGAACCTCTGCGGTCACCATCAACTAAAAACAAAAAAACCCCTGCAAATGTTAACTTCCTCCCTGCTGCAGCTTATTAAAACAGTATAATAGCATTTTACCACAGTGAACCACATGAGCTCCTTTTGAACAAGGTAAAATGAACTTCCGTGAGGTAAATTAACTCAATGAAAAGTGGTTGCAACTCAAAGGCAATGAGCCCAATCTGGGATCATGCACAGACACATGATACAAAACTCCTGCTTCAGCAAGCTGCTCTCAGAGGATGCATCCTACAAACACGTGCGCACTTTGACCCTGGAGCCCTGCTGCCAGTGGGACAGAAAAACACTCCAGCAGCAGACAAGATACTTTGATCTTTAAATAACAGCCAGCAGGCAGACATAACAACCTCGATCTCAGAATACTCACAGCTGTATATTTTTTTTGTTTTTTAGTTTGTTTTTTTACCCAGCATGCTGAAGAGACAGACTCCATCCACCTGTGATGTTCTCCCTCCTTTCCTCCAATCTTCTCCTCATTTTTAATCTCCTCTACTGGTTGATTTTGACATCACAGGAGGACTCGCTGTGCCTGGCGTGATCATGAATGAAAAGAGGAACATGACTCACTGATAGCAGCCCCACTCACCAACCACAAACACACACACAGAGTTCTAAGTAACCGAGCATGATTACGTATATGTATATATATCTATCTATAGCGCTGTGTGCGCAGTGTTCCTTTGAAGTGTTCACCTGGGTGACTGGATGAACCACAGCAACAAGGCAGATAAGGATGATGAATCAGAGGTTACGGTCTCTGACTTGATCACAAACATCAACACACATACTGTATATTTAAAGAAAGGTACAGGTGGTAAATGTAATTACCGTCATTACACTGGCAGATTTCCATCACGAAAGACCTGCAAAAAAGAAAGTGAAACTGAGCTTGTAAAGACAAATCAATCAACCTCATCTGCATTACCTGAACCTAACATGGAAAGTCCCACACACAGTTGCGAAGTTTCTAAGAACAACTGCTGAGAGCATCCTCTGAAAACACACTATGAAGAGTGTCAACAGCCGCAGCGGCAGATCTTACTGGTGCACACAGGAGAGCCAATAAGCAGCAAGCACGGTGGACTCTTGGTGAGCTGTTAGTAATATTACCCAACTTGTTGTTCCTGCAGATGGGTGGTCCAATCTGGTTTTATTCACAGCAAGCATCAAAATAGAAGAGTTACACAGCAGCTCAGGGGATGAAATGACAAAAAAACAGTTACTACATTCAGGTTTCAAGTTGGTCAAGCTCCAAAGCAAAAGGAAAAAATGGATAAAGATTTTTTTAAAAAAGGTCAACATGAACAGCATTGCTGTTCCTGGTAATGGGAGACTAGCTCCAGAAATGAGAGATGACAGAAAATAAGAGATGGGGCAAGACAAAACACATCCTGGACTGGACATAAACAACAAGCATTACATTTCATGGTTCACACCTTAAAACCCAAGGGAGCATGGCTTAATGCACTAAGTTACAGGTTAACAATTACAATGAATATCTGTAACAGTAACAAAGTCACTGAGTGACTGAGTCACAGAGTAACAGAGTGACAGAGTCACTGAGTAACAGTGTATCTGAGTCACAGAGTATCAAAGTCACAGAGTATCAAAGTCACTGAGTCACAGAGTAACAAAATCACTGAGTGACTTAGTCACAGTGTAACAAAGTCACTGAGGAACAGTTGTGGACTAAGTGAGTGACTGAGTCACAGAGTAACAAAGTGACTGAGTCACAGTGTATTTGAGTTACAGAGTAACAAAGTCACTGAGGAACAGTTGTGGAATCACTGGGTTACTGAGTCACAGAGTCAAAGGTCAACAAAGTATCTGATCAGCAGATTCACTGAGTCACTAAATTAATAACATACACACACTGTCATTTTGTTGTGACAAGAATCCTCAAAACTAAGGTTAAGTTTACAGCATCCACAAATTTTACAAGCATTCACAAATTTGGATAATTTTGGTTTCTGCTAAACTTGATTTCCTTCTCTTGTTAACCTGCCTTAGAGAACATTGGATCAGTCAGCTAGTTTACTGAGCACTGACACACAACGTGTTGGGTTAGGGATTATATAAGCCAGTTCTTCTACAAGACTCAGTGAGCTGAAATAGGCCATCATGGACTTGACTGCATAGATCTGCAGCTCTGTTTTGATTACTTGTATTTTGACGGAAGCACACTTCCTGCCACAGATTTTCTGCAGATTATTTAATCCCATCACATTAAACAACTTGACTATGTTGCTGGCATCTCATGCAAATTTCAAGTCTCTGCAAGATGATTTTCAAAAGAGCTTAATCTAAAGGATATTTAAAAGTTTGGAAGTATACAAAAATCAGTGCAATGACTGATAGTTTCTTTTTAAAAGGTAAAAATATGCAAAGCCTCTGGAATCTTGGCCTCCAGTAACACTGTGAGAAATCTTGGAGTCATTTTTGACCAGGATATGTCCTTCAATGCACATATTAAACAAATATGTAGGACTGATTTTTTTGCTTTTGCAAAATATTTCTAAAATTAGAAACATCCTGTCTCAGAGTGATGCTGAAAAGCTAATTCATGCATTTATTACTTCTAGGCTGGACTACTGTAATTCATTATTATCAGGCTGTCCTAAAAGCTCCCTGAAAAGCCTTCAGCTGATCCAAAATGCTGCAGCTAGAGTACTGACAGGGACTAGAAAGAGAGAGCAGATTTCTCCCATATTGGCTTCTCTTCATTGGCTCCCTGTTAAATCTAGAATAGAATTTAAAATCCTTCTCATCACATACAAGGTCTTGAATAATCAGGCCCCATCTTATCTTTAAGACCTTATAGTACCGTATCACCCTAATACAGCACTTTGTTCTCAGACTGCTGGCTTACTTGTGGTTCCTAGGATACTTAAAAGTAGAATGGGAGGCAGAGCCTTCAGCTTTCAGGCCCCTCATCTGTGGAACCAGCTCCCAGCTTGGATTCAGGAGACAGACACCCTCTCTATTTTTAAGATTAGGCTTAAAACTGTCCTTTTTGATCAAGCGTATAGTTAGGGCTGGATCAAGTGATCATTCACCTTTTCTCACTCTGTTTATACCCCACTCTGCATTAAATCCTTCCACAGTGTGTCTTTTGTCCTGTCTCTTCTCTCAGCCCCAACTGATCGTGGCTAATAAACACTTAAGAAAATAAACTGACAAGTATTTGTCTGATATCTTCAACACACAAATGCCAGAAATCTTTATGAATTCATGTTAATTAATATAATTAATTTACGTCACTCAGTGGACCCTAACTGTCTCATTGTTGTGGAAAGTATAATCAAGGTTTTAGAGACCAAGACAGCTCTGTGTGTGTGTGTGTGTGTGTGTGTGTGTACACGTGTTAGTTAATTCAACACTGACTTAAACAGAAACTCTACACATGCTGATTTTACATTCTAAGTATGCCATTGTAGCCAATTTGAGCAATTTCAGTTCAAGTGAATTAAAACAGAACTGTCTAGAAGCCACACTGTCCTCTGAATCAAAACCAGAATACATGTTAAAAGCGGACGCCTTACCAATAAATCAATTTCGATGACACTCAGAAAGAAACAGAGTGAGAGAGCTGATGATGGTCTTTTATTATTGCAGCATTAGCAGCCCGGGTTTGTCTGCCTTTCAGCAAACAGAAATGAAGCTTCTGTGTGGTTTAACCAGTAATTAACGGCTCCTTGAGGCAAACCCAGTCGACCGTTAGAGATTTTCTGAGGTCAAGTTTCTAGCTGAGTGGTATGAAAGGAAACCCTTTCACACTATACCATGACTTGTTTCTTCTATGAGTTTACATAGTGTATTTTCTAGCTTGTAATGGGGTGGCTGTGGCTCAGGAGGTACAGCAGGTCACCTACTAAGGTTGGTGGTTTGATTCCTGACTGCTCCAGGCTCCACGCCAAACCCAAGTTGCTCTCTGACGCAAGAGTTGGAGTATGAATGTGTGTGAAGCAGTTAACTTACTTTAGTTGGGGTGTGAATGCAAAAGTGTTTCATAAGCACTTTGACTGCTCAGATAGAGTAGAAAAGCACTATATAAGAACTAGTCCATTTATGATAATGGTCTCATAAATACAAAAAATAATTAATGAGATGTCATTTGATCAAATTTGCAAAGAGAGATTATGCTGTAAATGACTTTGATGTGTAGTGAAATATAACACTTGAACAAAAATGTACTTGGTGAAAACTGAATTACATTTACCAATAAAGTATACCAATAAAAGAACATGGGTATAAATTTGGTTTAGTTTCTGTTTCCTAGTGCAGGATGTTTCCATTTGCTGTTCCAGACTGTCTCTGTGCCATGTACTTTGGCTTACAAGCACTCTCTTTTTTTGCCAGCCTTTTTTGATCCTGGTTATGTGTTTAGATTTTGCCTCAGCCTGTTCCTCTGCAATTTGCTTGCCTGCTTGGATTTTCTGTATCCTTGTTGTTCAAAGTAAATAAGCATTTCTTACTTTTACATTAAGCTTCTGTGTCATGCTCTAGGGGCTTTTCTGAGACAGCTGTAGACTCACAGAATTGCTAAGAGGCAAAACCTAGGGCTTAACAGCTTGCAGAGTGCTCCCTCCTGCTAATGAAGCTGGTGCTCCTCCATCATTTGATCACAGTCCTGTAGTGATTAATACAATTTCCAACTTAGAAAGTCGGAGCAGTTCCACCAACCCTGACTTAACAAATCAAGATGGTGGCACAGAACGTAAGTAGTAAAACTGTAAAACTTTTAATCTACACTACCACTGTTGTGTATTTGTGAAAAACAAGCCATACACAGAGCATTGACCAGGCTCTATCCACGAACATGCTGGAGTGCAAAAAAACAGCCATTGCACTTGTGATGCATGAATGGCTCTACCTTGCTGAAGAACAAAACATCCTGTTTTTCCTTGCTCTTTCATCTTTGCAGCTGGAATGCGCTCAGCTCAGAAGTGACATCACTCCCAGCCCTGAAATCGGACTCCCGAGGCAAATGGAAGGCAACGTAAAGCCAGTATATTCCTACACTATGATGCCATGCATTTGCTCTCTACTGGGCTGGCTTAAGGTAGAATTTGTCAAGTAATTGATTAGTCCTTTGATAAAAAAAAATTAATTTGCTATTAACATTAACACAAGGTTTATTTATTTTGGCCTTACAATTGAGCACAGGTTTGTGACTTCACCAATGCAATGCATTATGGGACCATTGTATGTGGAATATACAGAGATAGAGGATGTTTTGGGGTTTGAATGTTTAATTCTGGGCATTAAAAACTCTATGAACAGAACTGGTAACAAATGCATGGCTTGGATAGCACTTGGGAAAAAAAACCCCATCACCTTCCACATTACAGAAAATAAGTTTGTGTGATCATGACATTGTCATACTAGTTATTAATACAGCACATTTAACTGTTGTAGCTGCATGTCGTAGGGGTGTTGATACGTTACACACTTTAGATGTGGCTGTAGCTACATGGCAACATAGCTAGAATC
Organism: Pterophyllum scalare; assembly: GCA_024447675.2. NCBI lineage: Eukaryota > Metazoa > Chordata > Actinopteri > Cichliformes > Cichlidae > Pterophyllum > Pterophyllum scalare. The sequence continues at coordinate 78,758 of JAMQGT020000330.1, read as the reverse complement.
AAAGGAAATCTTTATGTTTTTTAAAAACAGCTTCTGAAAAGCGACAGTATGATCGTAAATGGAAGAAAAGACTGGCAGAGCCAGCCTCAGGGAGGGGCAGTCTTCTGCCATGACCAGTTGGGGAGGACGGGAAAAAGAATAGAGCCAGAGACTGACAAAAGCCAAACTATAGGAGAGAGAACCAGAGTTTAACAATTGCTCATGATTAAATACAGTAGTGGTGTAAAAACACACAGAGTGAAAAGATGAGTGAAGAAAAAATGCTTAGTACCTCATGGGAAGCCCCCAGCAGCCTAGACCTATTGCAGAATAACTAAGGGATGGTTCAGGGTCACCTGATCCAGCCCTAATTATAAGCGTTAACAGAAAGAAAAGTTTTAAGCCTAATCCTAAAAGTAGATAGTGTTTGTCTCCCAAATCCAAACTGGGAGCTGGTTCCATAGTAAAGAAGCCTGATAGCTGAAGGCTCTGCCTCCCATTCTACTTTTGAAAATGCTAGGAACCACAAGTAAGCCAGCAGTCTGAAGCAAAGTGCTCTGTTACAATAGTACAATGAGGTATCTCAGACATGACAGGACCTAATTATTTGAGATTTTGTATGTGAGGAGAAAAATTTTAAATGTAAAAATTTTGAATTTAACAGGGAGCCAGTGAAGAGAAGCCAAAATGGGAGAAACATGATCTCTCTTTCTACTCCCAGTAGAATGCAGCATTCTGAATCAACTGAAGGCTTTTCACAGAGCTTTTAGAGTGACCTGATAATAATGAATTATAATAGTTCAGGCTAGATTAATAAATGTATGAACTAGCTTTTCAGCATCACTCTGAAACAGGATATTTCTAATGAAGGCAGTCCTACATATTTGTTTAATTTGCATGCTGAAGGACTGGTCAAAAGCAACTCCAACATTCCTCACAGTGTTACTGGAGGCCATCTAAAGTATCTGGTTAGACTTTTAGGACCGAGTACGAAAACTTCAGTTTTGTTGGAATTTAGAAGTAGCTAATCCATCCAGGCCCACTAACTCTGTTACTGACTAGACAAAAGGTAACCCATTTTATTCAAGAATTGCACCACTGGTTAATGTCTAACAGCTGACTGCAACCCACAGATCTTTTGTTTTCACTGATCTCTCCCCTCAAATGTCAGTGTTAAGGCAGTTTGCACATATTTTCATCCAAAATGCTAGGTCCTCATGTGAATTATACAGACTAACAAAGAAACCTCCAAAAGAAAACAAAACAAAACAAAAGAGCACGGTAAAAGAGAACCGATTTCAAAATAAAAACAAAAAAAGAAAACTGTGAATTTAGACATTAATATTATTAAATGAAAAAAACAGAGTGTTTGAGGAAGGTGGTGAGTCACGACGTGCCAACAGAGCAGCTTCAATGATTCTACATGCCTCTGGAATGCTAGTGGAATGGTGAAACATGAAATATCAATAAGATATTTCATTCTTTGGTGCTGTGATGATGACTGGGGCATGTATGGTGTGTGGTATAGATGCTCAGCTGGGTTCAAATCTGGTCAAAGTGAATGACACATCATTTTCCTCATCATTGTGCCCTGTGGATAGGTACTTGTCAACCTGGAAAAGAGTGCTACCATCAGGATATTTAATCACAGGATAAAATGTGATTTCTCAGGACAAGCATGCACTGCTTTACATTGACCAGTCCATCCAAGCAGACAAGTGGAGCCACATCATACTGCAAAATGCTCCCACCTCATAAAAAAGCTGCCACTTCCCATCAGTGTAGGAGTTAATTTATTTCCCTTTAATTTATCACTCCTCTTATGTAAGTTTGAGTTTGCTAAATTCCAAAGCGCTTACTATCTGTAATGAAATTCCATAAACATGCAGATAACATGCTGAGATCATTCCTAGGAACTCCCTTTAATCAATCCTTTGTGGAATTCTAGAAAAATTAACTTGGTGGGCCTTGCCCAGATTATCAACGCATCTATCAAAATCAATCAAGATTTGTAACATGAAACTGTAGCTATAATGGACCTTCAAGGAAGCCTGCCCTGACTTCCATTGAGACACAAGAAAGATGAGCACTGAACTCTTTAATGAAAAGATTCTTTTGGGTTGAGTCAGCTGTGCTCATGTCAGCTAATAAAGCAACTGACAATTCATATGCAGAATACTGAGCAGGAGAATACTTAAAACAAAAGTAAAACAGTTTTGTCTTACTGAGATGAATCTCAATTTTAGAAATCTATTCATGTAGCACTTTTTGGTTTTAGATTAATTCTTGATGACTCAGCATTTGTTTTTTTGCTCCATCATGTTAGTTTTTGGACCCAAAAGTTATGATATTTGGATGAGAGGCTGCTGTATAGTTCTCAGCTAACACTAGCTGCATCCATAAACTATACTGGTGCATCACACAGACACACATATGTGCCAATTAGTGCTAACAACTGAATTTCTCTAAAAGGCTACAACAGTACAAACAAAATGGGGAGGTCCGGTACAGTGCCTCCAATTAGCATAAGTGAAAACTAGCAGATCCAAACCAGCTTCAGCTGCCTGTGCTGGGATACCTGTAGGAAGCCCAGCCTCTTCCTCCAGTATCCAGATGAATGAGTTACAAGAAGAAAAAAATTATCCCCTTCACAGTTACTATGGTCCATAGAGGCCAATGCCATTAGTTGGACCAGGTTACCATGTCGGTCGCTTTGTGGTCGTTGTCAACTAGCATATTTTATTTTTTATTTTTTTAAGAGTTGCAAATATGAGTAAAAACAGGAAATGGGAGCTAAACCACATTGTTGGACAAAGCCTGAATCAGTGGATAAATAAAAGCTTTTAAACAGTCTTATTTTCTTTTGGCAATTCCCTTTAGCCAGATTGGCCAGATTTAATTTCTAGGAATCAGGCCAAATTTATCAGCCCTCCCAAAACCTGACTGCCCAGGGTTGAGACCAGGAAGCAGAGTTGCAGTCTTACATGCCTCTCTGCAGCTTCTCTCCTCCTGCCATAACCCATAGAGACAGTCCCTGCTCCCAGACCACCAAAAAAACCACCTAAAATCAGCAGAAAAATATTTAAGCATAAAAATTCAAAAACAATAAATACTATAGCTTCCTCAAGTGCATCAAAGAATAAAACAATTAAATGTGGATTATTAAACATTAGGTCTCTCTCTTCCAAGTCCCTGTTAGTAAATGATTTAATAATTGATCAACATAGTGATTTATTGTGCCTTACAGAAACCTGGTTACAGCAGGATGAATATGTTAGTTTAAATGAATCAACACCCCCGAGTCACACTAACTGTCAGAATGCTCGAAGCACAGGTCGAGGAGGAGGCGTAGCTGCAATCTTCAATTTCAGCTAAGTAATTAATCAAGGACCCAGACAGAGTTTTAATTCGTTTGAAAGCCTGACTCTTAGTCTTGCCCACCCTAATTGGGAAATTCAAAAACCTGTTTTATTTGTTATTATCTATCGTCCACCTGGTCCTTACTCAAGAGTTTCTGTCTGATTTCTCAGACTTTTTATCTGATTTAGTGCTCAGTTCAGATAAAATCATTATAGTGGGTGATTTTAACATCCATGTAGATGCTGAAAATGACAGCCTCAACACTGCATTTAATCTATTATTAGATTCAATTGGCTTCTGTCAAAATGTAAAGGAGCCCACCCACCACTTTAATCATACTCTGGATCTTGTCCTGACATATGGCATTGAAACTGAAGACCTAACAGTATTCCCTGAAAGCCCCCTCCTGTCTGATCATTTCTTAGTAACATTTACATTTACTTTAATGGATTACACAGCAGTGGGGAATAAGTTTTATTACAGTAGGAGTCTTTCTGAAAGTGCTGTATTTAAGTTTAATTCCTTCATTATTATGCTCTTCAGTGCCATGTGCCAACACAGTGCAGAGCAGCTACCTAAACTCTGCTCCCAGTGAGGTAGATTATCTCATCAATAGTTTTACATCCTCACTGCGTACGACTTTGGATACTGTGGCTCCTCTGAAAAGGAAAGCCTCAAATCAGAAGTACCTGACTCCGTGGTATAATTCACAAACGTGCAGCTTAAAGCAGATAACCCGTAAGCTGGAGAGGGAATGGCGTCTCGCTAAAGTAGAAGATACTCATTTAGCCTGGAAAAAGAGTTTGTTGCTCTATAAAAAAGCCCTCCATAAAGCTAGGACATCTTACTATTCATCATTAATTGAAGAAAATAAGAACAACCCCAGGTTTCTTTTCAGCACTGTAGCCAGGCTGACAAAGAGTCAGAGCTCTGTAGAGCCCAGTATTCCTTTCACTTTAACTGGTAGTGACTTCATGGATTTCTTTACAAATAAAATTTTAGACATTAGAGAAAAAATTATTCAAAACCATCTCCAAGATTTATCTTCATGTTCGGCTGCTTTCAGCACTGCTGGTATTTGTTTAGACTCTTTGGCTCCAGTTGATCTTTTGGAGTTAACTTCAATAGTTACTTCCTCCAAACCATCAACATGTTTATTAGATCCCATTCCTACTAGACTGTTCAAAGAAGTCTTTCCAACTATTGATGCCTCAATCTTAAATATGATCAATCTGTCTTTATTAGGTGGCTATGTACCACAGGCCTTCAAGGTGGCTGTAATTAAACTGCTACTTAAAAAAACATCACTTGACCCAGCTGTCTTAACTAATTACAGGCCAATCTCCAACCTTCCTTTTCTCTCCAAAATCCTTGAAAGAGTAGTTGTAAAACAGCTAACTGATCATCTGCAGAGGAACGGTTTATTTGAAGAGTTTCAGTCAGGTTTCAGAATTCATCACAGTACAGAAACAGCATTAGTGAAGGTTACAAATGATCTTCTTACAGACTCTGACAGTGGACTCATCTCTGTGCTTGTCCTGTTGGACCTCAGTGCAGCTTTTGATACTGTTGATCATAACATTTTATTACAGAGATTAGAGCATGCCATAGGCATTAAAGCTACTGCACTGCAGTGGTTTGAATCATATTCATCTAATAGACTCCAATTTGTTCATGTAAATGGGGAGTCTTCTTCACACACTAAGGTTAATTATGGAGTTCCACAGGGTTCTGTGCTAGGACCAATTCTATTTACATTATACATGCTTCCCTTAAGCAGTGTTATTAGAAAGCATTGCATGCATTTTCATTGTTATGCAGATGATACTCAGCTTTATCTATCCATGATGCCAGATGACACACATCAATTAGTTAAACTGCAGGAATGTCTTAAAGAAATTAAAGCCTGGATGACCTCTAATTTCCTGCTTCTGAATTCAGATAAAACTGAAATTCTTGTACTCTGCCCCACAAATCTTAGAAACATGGTATCAAACCGAACTTACTTTGGATGGCATTACTTTGGCCTCCAGTAACACTGTGAGAAATCTTGGAGTCATTTTTGACCAGGATATGTCCTTCAATGCACATATTAAACAGATATGTAGGACCGCTTTTTTGCATTTGCGCAATATTTTTTAAAATTAGAAACATCCTGTGTCAGAGTGATGCAAAGCTAATCCATGCATTTATTACTTCTAGGCTGGACTATTGTAATTCATTATTATCAGGCTGTCCTGAAAGCTCCCCGAAAAGCCTTCAGCTGATCCAAAGTGCTGCAGCTAGAGTACTGACAGGGACTAGAACGAGAGAGCATATTTCTCCCATATTGGCTTCTCTTCATTGGCTCCCTGTTAAATCTAGAATAGAATTTAAAATCCTTCTCCTCACATACAAGGTCTTGAATAATCAGGCCCCATCTTATCTCCAAGATCTTATAGTCCCATACCACCCAAATAGAGCACTTCACTCTCAGACTGCTGGCTTACTTGTGGTTCCTAAGATACTTAAAAGTAGAATGGGAGGCAGAGCCTTCAGCTTTCAGGCCCCTCTTCTGTGGAACCAGCTCCCAGCTTGAATTCAGGAGACAGACACCCTCTCTATTTTTAAGATTAGGCTTAAAACTTTCCTTTTTGATCAAGCTTATAGTTAGGGCTGGATCAGATGACCCTGAACCACCCCTTAGTTATGCTGCTATAGGCCTAGGCTGCTGAGGGGGGTCCCATAATGCACTGTTTCTTCTCATTCACCTTTATTTACTTGTTTATACTTCACTCTGTATTTAATCATTATTATTAATCTCTGCCTCTCTTCCACAGCATGTCTTTTGTCCTGTCTCTCTCCACTCAGCCCCAACCGGTCGCAGCAGATGACTGCCCCTCCCTGAGCCTGGTTCTGCTGGAGGTTTCTTCCCGTTAAAAGGGAGTTTTTCCTTTCCGCTATCACCAAGTGCTTGCTCATAGGGGGTTGTTTTGACTGTTGAGTTTTCTCTGTATTATTGTAGGGTCTTTACCCACAATACAAAGTACCTTGAGGCAACTGTTTATTGTGATTTGGTGCTATATATATATATATATATATAAAACTGAACTGAACTGAACTGAATTGAATTGAATTGAATTGAGGGGGCAATACAGCAGATCATCTGCCTCTCTTCGGTCACACCAACCCTCTGTATGACCTCCTTCACTATATCCATGAATCTCCTCTAAGCTCCTTCTCTTTCCCCCCTGTCTGGAAGTTCCATGTTCAACATCTTTTCTCGGATATAGCCACTATTCCACCTCTGTACCTGTCCAAACCATCTCAACCTTGCCTTTCTAACTTTGCCTCCAAACCTGAGCTGTCCCTCTGATATATTTATTAGTAATCCTGTTCATCCTAGACAATTCTAACATCTTCAACTCTGCCACGTCCACCTCAGCCTCCTGTCTTTTTTTCAGTGTCAACATCTCCAAACCATTCATCATAGCGCGTCTCTCTACCATCTTGTAAACCTTCCCTTTCCCTTTTTCGGCAATCCTTCTGTCACAAGTTGTCCCCGACACTCATCTCCACCTCTCTTGTGCACTGTTGTGTTGGATGGTTGAGCCCAGGTATTTAGTCTACCTTTACTATTGCTACTCCTTGCATGTTCACTTTTCCACCTGTCTCTCTCTCATTCCCACACATGCATTCTGTCTTGCTTTCCTTCCTCTTCTCTCAGTGCATACCTCCACCTCTCCAGGCTCTCTTCCAGCTGCTCCCTATTCCTACTGCAGATCACAATATCATCTGCAAGCATTACAGTCCACAGAGACTCCTGTCTGACCTCATCTGTCAACCTGTCCATCACCATCATAAACAAGAACATACTCAGAGCTGATCCCTGGACCTCGTGATAGCTGCCCTCACGTCCTCCTTGCTAATTCTCATTCCACCACCATGTCTCCTCTGTCCAGAGGATACACCAAACATCTTGTTGGCAGTTTCCCTCAGCACTACAGCTGTACTTTTTCAGTCATCTGGCAACTCTTCCCTGCCACCCAGAGCTCATCTCAACACCTTCCTGAACTATGTACAATATTCTTTCTTCTTCAACTTTCACCATTACCTTCTCTCACTTCCTATTCTTAATGTCTAAAGTCATCCTACAGGCTACCTGGAGAAAACCCACATAGACATGGGGAGAACATGCAAACTCAACACAGAAAGGCCCAGGCCAAGGTGGAATCAAACCCAGGACCTTCTAGCTGCAAAGCAACAGTGCTAACCACCACACCACATGCTGGAATGTGTGGGAAAAAATTATTGTTGGAAAACTGTAATCCTGTCCTTTAAGAAACAGAAAAAAACAAAAAACAAAACAGCAATAATGGCACATACATGCAGTACAACGCTGGGCATGATGGATGATCAAGGCTCACCTGGAAGCAAAGCGAGTCGGATGAGCTGGGTAGGCAGCGAGTCAGACAAAGTTACCTGTTCTGCTCTGACAACAGGAACAGGCTCACAGGCCTCCACATCAACACAATTTCAACAACTCAGGCATCAAAAATTTGTATGCAATGTAAAAGTTGGGAAACAAAGAAGACTGCCAAGACATTCACCTTGTGTATTTATGAAATACCTGCAAGACTTGGAGCAGGTTAGAACAAAAAGTCAGGCTTTCTGCACACTGCATACTATACATTATATATCATGTCTGAGGCTTTGAGCTGTGCTGTGAGTGACTATGGAAGTTCTTCATCAAAAAATGAAGTTCCTCTTGGTCATTCTAATAGTGTTTAGAAATGACTGAGTGGATAATCCCTGCCTCGAGTGCAGATTCTGACCTTTACAGGGTATTTTTTATACTAAATACAGGAAGTATCAGTGTCATTTTGAGCTATATTAAAACCAAGATTGAACAGAAATATTGTTTTATTTAATATTGCTCAAAATGAATTAGTGACTGGACTAGTTCTTTCATGGTGCTTTTCTACTCGAGCACTCTATACATGTTTCCATTCACCCAAGCACTTTTTTTCTACATCTAAGTGCTTTCTATCTAACATTCACACTCTGATCAGGACATCAGTAGCAACTCGGGGTTCAATATCTTGCCCAAGAACACTGACATGCAGACAGGGATCGAACCACCAACCTTCCAATTAGCAGATGACCTGCTCTACCTCCTGAGCCACAGGGACCCCAATAAATTAGATAAATTAAAGGCTTAGCAGGTCATACCGGCACAAAAAACTGAAACTACTTGGAAATCACCAGAGCAAGAGGATCCATCAATCAACTGTGTGTTTGAGTCTCAGTTTTCATATCAACTGCATTATATTATCCTCTACTTCCGCTTGATTACCTTACACACACAGAAGAATAATGCCCTTGTAACAAGGAAAACATGAAAACGGCGGTAACGACGTCAAACATTTTCTGACTATGCTCACAGTATACTGATTTTTGAATCAAATCCTGCATATTTTATTTTGAAAAAAATGTACATTTAAAAAGAGAAAAGAATTCTTTGTAAATAACCAATCAAATGAGAACTGGTTCTCAAACATTTTACCAGGTAAAATAAAGGTATGAAAAAAGCATTTCATGTTGAAACAGCAGTAATCAATATGAAAAAATGGATCAACAAGCTGCTTATATTGACACACCCAACGGAAAGCAACAATATTCTCCTCACCTCTGTGCTGCATTAAACATCTTTCAACCAAATGACTCCAACATCACTAATAACTCATATTGTCAATGATGCTACAGACAGTTAGCACTGTTTGCAGCGTCACTGTGAGTCATATTTTTACCTAGAGCAGCGATACTAGCAGATACCGCTGTTATAGATAACTATCACTGCCCGGCAATGACACGAACAAAACCACAACCCCCATTAGCCATTTGGCTATTATTTTCTCCACATGCAACATTCGTCCTATCTTTGAAATGAGCTGTGAAGTAAACTGAAGGGAAAAACTGCAAAGGTCAGGCTAGGTAGCTAATTAGCTAGCCAGCTAAAGCACGCTAAACAGCAGAATATTAGGCGTGCATTTCCCAGGTGGCTACAAATTCAACCTTAAATTAATGCTGATGTTGCTCTGTGTTTGCAGGTTCAGCATATAACATATATTACATTGAAACTTAAATTTGAAAGTCCCTTTAAAACATAAGACAGCTGCAAAGTTTGAATCTGTCCCAATATTTTTTAATCAACAACTTGTAAGCAGCCAAATTAGTTGTTAGTTTTTAGCGTGCAATGGACAAAGCAGCACTCAAATTCGGACACAGTGGCTGCGACACAAAATAGAGAGAAGACCGTCCTACATTCTTTCTCCCTCCAAACACAGTCGTCCTCTCTCTCCCTTAAGTTAAGGCATCTCATGCAGGATGAAACAGAGACACAATAAAAGCCAGTTTATTGGGAAATGGCTCCTGTGTGCTTCAACAGCGCCTGACCCCCTCATGCGGTTGCTATGGAAACACGCCATAAGAGGCAGCGCTTGTGCCTCTCTGTGTGCCTGAGTCACAGAGAAAACCTGTGGATCAAGGCTAATCAGAGGCATCCAGAAGGACTGAAAGTCAGTTCTGAGTGTGGCGAGATCACTAGATAGACTAACGTGTAGTCATTTTTGCTTTCCTTCTGACTTATCAAGTTTATGCAGATGTGCTCATTTCACTTTTCCTCTCATCTTCAGCAATTGCTTTTCCCCAGTTTTCTACACACCAAGCATCATTCCTTCTCAGTGTCATCACGACTCAAGTTAAACGATCTTGACAGCAGGTCACGGTCACCTCTAGCATGCAACAATGAGGAAGTGATACAAAAATAAACACCTCACACATTTCCTGGGACACCTGTCACACAGGAAGAAAAGCTTTTACCCATTAATCTCGTTACATTTTGACTTTTAGGTGAAACTCTTAATATTCATGGTTCAACTCTGATTCAAACACCAGCCATCCCTGAACTAACCATCCCACTATGGTGTCATGCTGACATGATGCTCAGAAAAATAAAACACACCCACTCTGACTTGTGATTAACAAGTTATTAGCTAATGAGTAAATCCTGAACAATCTTGTTTTCTGACTCTTAGAATCAATATAATTTACAAAATGAACTATTCAGTATGACCTGAAACTGGTGACTACACCCAGAAAGTAATAAGGAAACTGCTTAAAGAGGTCACAGAGAAAGGGAGAAAGAACCTTTGCACACAGTCTCACTTACCACTGTTTTAGTGAATCACAATGTTTCAGTCCTACTGACATTCATCAGGTACAAAACAATGTTCATATAATCACTCACGCACAATTATATACATGTTCACCCCCACACACCAGGTAGAATTCAATCATCCAATTGACAGTTGTCCCATAGACTTCTATACAACCAGGAGTGGCTTTGCAGGCTTTACTGAATAGAATGCATGTTTAAGGTGCTTCCGCATTACCTTTACATTTCAGAGCCTGATACTATATACTCCTTTATACTACTACTGTCTATGTTTATGGCAAAGGGTTTACAGTTTTAGTAGTTTCAGTAGTTAATGACACAAAAATGGCAAAAGAAACAAAATCAAAACAACTAACTGAACTACTTAAATTACTTTCCAAACAATAACACAGTTAAACTACCACTAAGCTTCTGCAAAGTGTAGTTTATTAGAATAAATGCATGGAGACTACAGTGATTACACTGATTAGCTGCTACATGCTTTTTTTCTACCTTTCTAAAATGATGTACAATTTTTAATGCACTAAGTGAAATACTGTTATGCTGAGTCAAGAATAATTGTGAAGTCAGAAATATACCTCAGCCTGAGTCAGACAGCTGCACTTTGCTGACTATATATATATATATACACATAACTCACAATGTTCTTGTGAGTTATGTGTGTGTGTGTGTGTGTATATATATATATATATACACACACACACACACATATATATACACACATATATATATATACACACACATAGCTCACAATGTTCTTGTGAGTTATTTGTGTGTGTGTGTGTATATATATATATATATATATATATATATATATATATATATATATATATATATATATATATATATATATATATATATATATATATATATATATATATATATATATGATATATATATATATGTGTGTACTGTGCTGTGTGTACTTCCCATCTACAAACCCAGTGGTTTATGGAAGTCTCAAGGGTCTAGAGCCCCTGCTGCAGTTGACTACCAATTGGGAATAAGTGCTTTGACTGTAGTAATCAGAGTCAGCAAAGTGCAGCTGTCTGACTCAGTGCTGAGTGTATATTTCTATATATATACACACACACATTATTTATTTATATATACACATAACTCACAATGTTCTTGTGAGTTAGTGTGTGTGTGTGTGTAGTGTGTGTGTGATATATATATATATATACACACACACACACACACACATATATATATACACACACATAACTCACAATGTTCTTGTGAGTTACAAATACAGAAATGCATCAAATCCAGTTAAAACCTAATTAACTTAAGCAGGGGTGAAGCAGGGATGAAGGGCTGATTAATGGGCCAAAGCCCCTCTTTCTCCCCAGAAGAAGCATGAGCTGAGCCCTGATTACACGGCCTACCACTTTAGTAACCCTGTAGAGAAGAGTCCACTTTAGTAAACGCTAGCCCTGACAATGCGATGTACAAAGAGTGCTAAGATTTATTGAGGCCCTGTTTGGTAGCATAAGCAGAACCTGCCAATGCAACAGAAGCAGCGTGGGTCATAAAGACTCTAGTAGTAGTAGCTTTCACTGCCCCGCTGCACAGTCCCATACTGTACACTTAGATCCTTGTATGAGGCCCTAAGGGCTCTGCTGCAATTGCTTCACACACACACACACGTAGACACACACATAGCATAGATCATCCACTTACACAAATACACGCCAAACTTGTCCCTGAGTCAACAGCACAAGCCAAAATCTCATCTCTTAACTTTTTCCTCCTATTTTTTTTCCTCAAATACGAGCAAGCTCTAGACACACATATATCCTCGCAGAACTAGCATCTATTTGAAACACATATTTTAACAATCTTAGTGCAAATGCCTCCTCTGGGAGTAGCAGAGCAGAATATTTAGGATTGCTGATATTTCTGCCTCATAAATATGAAATGAGCTCAATTAGGGGCAAGCATGCTGCTTGGGATCACTCCTTGACATGGCTCTAATTGAAATGAACAGCAGCTTGGCCTCCCCTGCTGAGGCCTGCCCAATGCCATTAGAAGTGATCTGAGGGCATGGATCTGTATGTGTGTGGGTGTTATTCATCTTCACACACCCACACGCATCCACATCAACATTTAATCATACACTAATCCTCATTCATACCACCAACAACAGCAAGGACACTTATTGAATGAAACCGTACACACACACACAAAAAGCGTGTGTGGGAGAAGCTGTAAGAATGTTTAATTGGTACAAAAGAGCGAGCCATTCACCATCAGCACCTTCATCCTACCTGTCATCTATCACTCATCTAACAACTCAAGCTGTCACCAGCAACCACATTTATTTTGTTACTTGCACATTGTTCCCATCTAGTGGAAATGAAATACACTGCAGCAAGGTAAAACGAGCACACACACACACACACAGACACACAAACAGACAAAAGGCTCTATTTACGCCTCTGGCACCATCAGTGTTAACACTATCAATAATGTGCTTACAAGGCCCCAAAAGCTAGACGGACCTGAAAGCTGCATGTTTGATTTCCCAAGGCCAGGGGCGACCACAGGGACACATGCTCATGCACTCACATACATACGCTGCAGTTATGTAACCAATAGCCACGTGTTGCCGTGGGAACGGGGAAGGAGCGGGGTGGAGGGAAAGAGAAGTGACTAGATAGACGTGCACACAGAGAGAGAGAACGGCTCAGAGGAGTGTCAAATCAATGAAACGACACTGTGAGATTTCAAAAAATAAAGTTAGCCTCCTTCCCAGCACTGTCTGAAAGCGCACAACCATGCACACGCACATGCCTTATGACTTGGTAGCGATAGTTCAGGCAAGGCTAGACGGCCATGACAGTGATAACAAGGCTGATCATTTCCTTCCCACGCATGGAAACAAACACAAGGACCATGTTTTGTAACCTAAAAATACAGATTTGCACTGATCTATTCTTGCATCCAGAATAAAAGTAGTGACAAACTAGCTGAGAATGACTGCTCAATTCTATACTCCCCCGAAGTTGCTTGATGATGGGACATTGTGGTACATTTAATCAGAAATAAATTCAAGCACAACAGGAGGGTAAAGAGCTTCAGCCATGCCACACTCAGCCTTTCACCACTTACACAGACTTTAATATAGAACCATAAAATACTAGAATCCGGCACGCTCCTAAGGATAACAATGCATAAAAGCACCCTCTTACCTAACATTAAACCTGTCAGCAGAACTGTCCAGGTAGCAACTAAACCTTCCCAACCCAGAGAAAGACATGGTCATAATCAATATAACAGCCTCAACAAAGTAACAAAGAAACACCTACAAAATTATAATAATAACAACGAATTTAATCATACAACAGCATATGGGGGGATTACTGCTTTGTAACATTCCTACCAATTATTAATTTTTATTGTGGTTATCCAATGATTATATGCTACAAATATATTAGAAGTACATTTTCTTTTAGACCTTAATATCACAGTTTATGTGCTTGGTTAAAATTATTTAGTATTGTCTTCATGACTCTTAAAGATAACGTGTGTCAATTTTTTTTTTAGTTGCCTCTGACTCTGCATATCTAAAGAAGACAGCTGAGTAGATGTCTTTGAATTTCCCCAGAAAACGTCAAATCTAAACACAACAGTCTATATGTAACTAAAGTTCCTCTGTGTAGTAAGCCACCTTCTTTCCTGTTAACTCTCTTTTTGGAACTCAACTACTTTTTAGATGCCATTCTGAACTGCATTCACCAGCTGCTGCTTCTCTGCAACTTTGCAGTCATTCATTCATCTACTGCATCTATCATTTTATGAATAATAAAATGATAGATGCTATTGTGTCCTTATTTGTCATGGTATTAAAAGTAAAAGTTTGATATAGCCTTTATTTTTCTATTGTTTACAAATTGCCTCCTAAAGTTACTTTAATTACTTTTCATGAAGATTTTTTACACTTACGCTCTTTCTTTGACTGTGTGGCTGTACAGTGGTTTATTAATATTAATGGCTTATTAATTCTAATCACCCCATATTCCTCATATTAAGCTAAATTTTCTAGCACAATAAAAATAGCTGACAGGCAGTGTAGCAGCTAGCTAGTAGATCTAACAGCGCACTTAGCTGAAACTGTCAAATATTTTCTCAGGAATTGGCGTGATGACGCGCCAGCTTCCAGGAGTAAAAAAAATGAAGCTAATGCAAATGTTTGAAATCCATATGAGGCTGGCACCGAAACTGTGAATTATTTTTATATCTCATCTACCTGGTTACTAGAGAGGCCCAAAGTTAGGAGCGTGGTTGGCAGGTGTGCCAATGCATGGAGTCTGGAAGGCGTTGCTTCTATAAATTTGAGTCACTGAACTTGACCTCTATTGCGCTGTTGCTGCTTTTGGTGTTATCTTCAAATTGATGCTTAAATACCTGACAAATGATACAGTATGGCTGCTGTGTGGTACAGCCCATCCAAGAGGTTTGTGTTTCAGTTTCAGTGAGTGAAATTTTAGCATTTTCTTAGTCTCGCTAACAAAGACTGCTAGCCTTAGCTGACGAGCTCTTTATCTTATCCAAATAATGTAACCTCACTCAGCCATCATTCATACACAGTGTGGTGGAGACCAAACAGCAAATGAATGCTAATGAAGCACTGTGACCGCTGCAAACAACTGCTAGCTAGCACATTATCTACAACAAAATCAGAAGGTACTACTACATTGTTGTTGTGTACAGTTCCACACAAGTAGGTAAGAAACAAACACAAATTCAGTTAATGCAGTGTTAAAGAAGATGTCTTGATTCAACAGGTGTGGCTAGTAAAACTGAACTCAGCTTTCAAAAAAAAAAAAGTGGTTAATTACAGTTAATTCATTGACTTTTTCACATAAGTTTGGATAGCTTATTTTTCATTATTAAATGAAATCATCATTTAAAAAAATCTTTGTCTAATATTAAAATTTGTTTGATGACCTGAAACTCACACGTGAAAAATCTGCAAAAAAAGAATTACAAAAATAAAGAAATCAGGAAGAGGCTTTTTCACAGCACTCTACATATATGTGGGAAAATAAGGACAAGCATTAGTTTTACTTTTGGACAAAGTAGCGCCCAGCATAATGGGGAAAAACCTGCCGTAGCCTGTACAAGCAGTCTCCTTTCTATTGTTCTGCATCTTGGAAAGGGCAGCAGAACTTTTTCAGGGAACTTTGTGCTCTGCTGTTACGTCAGGGACAGGCAGAGGAAAGAGGCTATAAACGGCAAGTGTTACATGTCCATTTTCAACTATCTAGGTCAGTCAGAGAAGAGCTGTTGCGTCGTTCATCAACGTGTACAAGTGGAAGTGGTTGACATGGGATGAAAAAGTGTGTGTATCCATGTGCATGTTTGTGTGTAAAAACATTACAATGTCAGCAGCTTCACCAGACCCACATGAAGAGACTTTCTCAGAAACCAAAGCCTTCTTTGTGTGCTGTTTTTGTGAATTCACAGGAACCCGAGATCTTGTTATCCCCACGTAACCCTGGCGTTTTCTCTTGCCGAGTGAACTGGTGTGGCCGGACTATTTGGTTTCTAGCCGTTGGGGAAACTGATGTTCCCTCCTCTCTGTGCTTTACAAAGGCAGATGACAGAAAAGAGAAAGTCTCCCAGACATGGATGTCCAAACAGGAATAAATCCATGAACAAATACAGCCACGCCAGTAGCACCGATTGTTTTGACTGTGACCTCACAACTGTTACTCTAATCCTCAACGCTGCTTTAATTTTTTTATCCCCTACAATTGTTCTCACACCGTTCAGGCCAAGAGTTGCTATCTCCTCTGTTTCCTTGGGGATGCATCTCACTTTAGTGGGCTTGCAGAGTGATGACTGCAAGAGAGTGTCCGCGGAGGAGGACGAGGTGAGAGCACGCGAGGCAACAAATTGTTGTGTCGCTTTTGGCTGCTGTGGCATTAGGGACCGTGTCAAACTTCCTGTGTCTCCTGTGCCCTAAGATGAGAGCTGGACACCCACCCTAAGCTCAGAGAAATTCCTGGGCTCTGCTGACCTTCAGCAGTAGTTCAAGTGGTTAGGGAGAAGGTCAGTGCGGTCTCCGGGCCGATAGAAATGAGCACTTCCCCTTTTCAGCAGTGCGGTTTTGGGTGTCATGCACAGACGTCAAGCAGCATGGGATACATGACGCATGCTGAGTCCTCTCTCTCTGTGAGTGTCTCTCTCTTCCCATCTGTGGCTTGAACAAGACACTAGAGAATGGCTAACATAGCAATGTTGGTTCATGTGACACTCCCCTGTGCCTTTGGCCTACTTTGCAGAGCTGTAGCTCTCTCTAGCTCACAGGAAATCTACTGTTTAAGTTACTTCTCCGGGTATAGCTTCACTGTTTAACAAATGAATTTTAATGCCTCCTGTACCTCTTTCAAATATCCTAACACAGCCATGTTGAGCAACAAGAAATACATCAAACCTGCAGAACAACTCTGCCTCCTAAATGAGGTTCCTATTTTTTTCCCAGTTATATTTTGTGGTAACGTTTTTTCGTTTTGTTTTGTTTTTTTGTTTTAATTCTAGCAAAAGAGCTTATGATTTAGAAGTGAAATCAGTATAAAGTTGCAGGTATGGTTTCAGAGTATAGACTGTATATAAAAGATGGACAATGATGTCATACACTGGTTTCGAATTCCACATTTCGAAGCTGCAGCATTAGTATTTTAGCTGCTATCATGTTGTGCCTGAGGTTGAGTTTATGTCTCCTCCGGGGCTTGAACTGAGGCTCATTTGCATGAATGTGTTAAACACTAAACAATGGAGTCACCAGTCACATTATCTGCTAATTAATGCTGAATAACAGACTAATCAAATATTAGCTTTTCAAGCACAAAATTCTGGGATTGGCTATATCACATAGAAAGACATATTATTAGCTAGATAATTCAAATAAATGCTGAAAAAGTCACTAACAGCACATACACAGTGAAGAGGTCCAGTTCAGTGACTCAGATTAGCCAAAGTGAAGTCTAGGAGTCAGGAATCAATTAAAGTCCACCGTGTTTCTGTGTCAATGCACCCGTCAGTCAAAACAGCCACAGTCATTTACTTTAACACACATTTTCATTGCTGATCAACCACAGCTGGTGTTATCCTGTTAAACTAACACTGTCCATTACCTTTGTTGCCTAGCTCCCACATTAACTTTATCATTCTATTATTAGCTGTAGCCGCTATCCACTTAACAGATGGCTAATTAAGCTACAGTCTTGTTTATCTGTTTATTTGCTGTACTGCCAGTCACCGTATTGGTCATTAAAGGAGACATATGCAAAATCCACTTTTTTAGCCCTTAAATACATTTTGTTGTGTACTTTCAGTGTGTAGCAGTGCAGGAAATTTAAATGCATTCTGCAATGCAGCGTAGATTTCTTTATATTCTTTTTGGGTCATATTTTTCAGGCTGTTCAGTTTTCTCTATCCACTGTTACATTTTCTCATGTGTTACATCACAGTATTTCCTGTGGAACTGCAAAACAAGGATATGGATGGCTAACCAATCCCGTGAATCCGCCTTTTTTTTTTTCTCGCAGCGATTTTGTAGTCCAGTTTAGTTATGCCAAAGTTGCATGTGGGTAAGTCAAAATGTTCGGTTGTTAGGTGTGGTAACCCACATGATTCTTACATCACCCCGCGGCATCAGAGCCTCTTCAAAGTGCCTGGTTAAATTTTATATTTCTGGGAAATGCACCCGTATCAGTGGGGAAAATCCTCTGTGTTTGTGCTAAGCACCGCCAGTATAAAGAGGGATTTGCTGAAAAACTTCATCTGATTGAGGGGTCAGTTCCTTCCCTCTACAGAAACCATGGACACAGCAAAGGAGTAAGCTCCTAATAACGCTAAAATGGCAACAAACTTTATTTTAGACATGAATTTTGTGTGTTGCTATGACGTCCTGCCCATTGTTTTGGTAGCAGCAGCATTGAGCCTTCTGCTGTTAGTGCTGTGTGCTAGCTCTTAGCTCCTTGAGGATAAAACTGTACTGCATGTTTTGAATAACATTATTTGGCTTTGTGTTTGCCGTTTTTGTCTTGTGCTCCTATGTCGAGGCTTTGTTTACTTTATTCATATTGTGAATAAAAAGTTTCTCTGCCGGTAGCTAATCGCGTCGCTGCTATCAAACTACAACAATGGCCGAACGGGGTGGAGTGGAACGCTCTGCGACCTGGAGGGGGGTGGGACGTGAAATGTCTCATTCACATTTAAAGAGACCGCACCAAAACGGGTTGCTCTAAGACAGGTGTCAGAAAAGGGGTCAAGGCGGGGTCTGTGGAGCTGCAATAATGAGGAATTCAGACCGAAGCATTGCAGTTCTACTTTAT
The DNA here is from genome assembly GCA_024447675.2 of Pterophyllum scalare. Taxonomy (NCBI): domain Eukaryota; kingdom Metazoa; phylum Chordata; class Actinopteri; order Cichliformes; family Cichlidae; genus Pterophyllum; species Pterophyllum scalare. Next base: position 59,852 of record JAMQGT020000330.1, on the reverse strand, counting down.
ATATGAAAAGGAAGGATCTAAAAGCATGATACGTGTCCTTTAATGTTAACGCGTGCCAGTCAGGTTAACATTTATGGTAACTGTTTAATACTTTAACGATGCTGAAACAGGAGCAAAATTCAGCATGAAGAATGAGGTGCCAGTCTTTAATAAGCTTCACCAGATTTGTTGTGTTCCTGTTCAGCTGTTAGAGAGGGAGGGTCTGTTCGCCTTCAGGTTCTTCAAGAAATGATGAGAGTGTGTGTGTGTGTGTGTGTGTGTGTTTCATGTATGTGGGGGTGGAAAGGTGGACTGACCTGAGAAAGGAAACACGCAACTATCAAGAGCTTATGGACTCTTCCTGCTGAAGCCCATCGATGACCCAGAGCATCACTCTCTTTCTATGTTTATATCTCACCCCCGCTGCACATTTCCTTTCCCTGTGTTATTGTATAATTGCTCTGACCAGCAGACATATGGGCTGTGGGCTGTTGCCAGAGAATGTTACATCTTTGCTAAAGGCAGACTTGATGTTCCCACAGTAAAGGAGCTCTGCCAAATGACAGGAAGTAGAAGAAAATCATTTGCTGAGTTAATTAACTGGAGGAAGATTCCATAATGCTGACTTATTATTTTTATTTGTTTTTTACACATTTATTTTATTTTTGTCTGTGCTTTACCTCGCTGATCCTCCCTAATAAAGATGTTGGCAGTTTTCTCCTCCATTACCCATGCCCTGCTGAGGTTTCATTTCACGTCCTCCCCAGGCCAGCTGTATGCCAAGCAGCTTGGTGCGAGGCCAGACTCTCCCTGCCAATTCACCCTCCATCCTGCAGACTGCTTAACAATGCAATCTGCCACTCACCTCTGACCAGACACCTCCATCCACAGCTTTATCACAATGCATATACCATAGCAGTCACGAATAAAATCTGAACATTACCAAAAGAAATAAAAATTTAAAATCACTGAACCTATAATAATCTCCCGATGATCTGTCTCAAAGGGCCTAATGTCTCCTTGAGGATGAATCTTACTTGTGATGGCACCATCAGCAGGTTACTGTAACAGCAGAAACAACTGCCATAAAAATTTACAGAACATAATCGTGCTCTCCATGGCACCACCCCTGTTTAGTTTTTTAACAAAATATATTTAAGATACCCTTTATTGATCCCTGTAGAGTAGCTAGCTCTCTGCATTCAGTGTGCAGCATCCTGGTAAACCCGTACCTTGTTCAAGGGACAGTGTAAGAAAACTAACCCTGCAGTGTCATAAAGTTTGCAAGGTTCATAATCCCCAGAGGATGAACCTGCTGCAGTTGTGATTGCTATAACCCCAATTCCAAAAAGGTTGGGACACTAAGTAAACTATAAATTAAATCAGAATGCAAATCTCATAAACACACATTTTATTCACAATAGAACATAGAAAACATCAGATATTTAAAGTGAAAAAATGAACTATTTTAGAAAGAAATAAGGTCATTTTGAATTTGATAGCAGCAACACATTAAAAAATGTCAGACCAGGACCATGTTCACCACTGCTATAATCTCCCCCCTTCTTTTAACAACAGTCTATAAACACCTGGGAACAGAGGAGACCCGTTGCTGAAGTTTTGGGATGCTGCCCAATTCTCGTCTGATATAGGATTCTAGCTGCTCCACAGTCCTGGGTCTTCTTTGTCATATTTTTGTGTTTAATGATGCGTCAAATGTTTTCAGTTGGTGAAATGTTTGGACTGCAGGCAGGCTAGTTCAGCACCTATATTCTACTATGAAGCTTTGCTCTTTTAATAAATTAGTTGCAGTATACAGTTTAGCATTGTCTTGCTGAAATAAGCAAGGCCGTCCCTGAAGAAGACATCTTGATGGGAGCATATGTTGTTCTAAAACTTATATATACTTACATATAACGTATATGCCATTCAGCATTGATGGTGCCTTTCCAGATGGGCAAGCTGCCAGTTCCACAGGCACTGATTCACCCTCATACCATCAGAGATGCAGGCTTTTTGAACTGAACCCTGATAACAAGGTGGATGGTCCCTCTGCTCTTTAGGATAGTGTCCATGATTTCCTGTTTTTCACTGCGCCTCGTTCCATTTCTGGATCATGTTCACATACATACTTCTACTTTGTGCGATAGCGCTTTAACCTGCATTTGTGGATGGTACAGCAAACTGTGTACAAACATTCATTTCTGGAAGCGTTCCTGAGTAGGGGTATAACGGTACAAAATTCAGTTTCTGTGAATTTCGTTTGGTTATTTGCATATATGAATTAGTTATTTATGGTGTGACTAAAACAAACAAATTGCTCAGAACTTCTTTATTCCTTGCAAACAGTAACAAAAAAGTAACTTTCAGTTAACATAAAAGCCACATTTGACTAGAAAACAAATGAAAATTGAGTAAAAACAAATAACTGATGATCAATTGATCAGTGTCCACTACATATCACCTGAGAGATCTGTTATTGTTTCACTACTAATGCACACCTTATCACCTTAATATCACCTTATGCTTATTTACCCCAATTGTTGGTTTTCTGCAGATCATACCTGCGACCCTCCCATTTATGGACAGTTGAGCTACATTATGCCAGCAAACCATAGTAGATCTGAGTGTAGTGAGCTGCAGTTTTCAGTTTAAGCAGTTAAATGTGCATTATATGACAATAAAGCTATGCTGTTCTATTCTTCTATTGATTTCTGGCCTCATCCACGGCACACAGAGATTCCTCCAGATTCATTTAATCATTTGATGATGTTATGTATTGTAGATGATAAGATACTCACAGTCTTGACAGTTTTCTGTTGAGTACCATTACTCTGAAATTGTTCCACAATTTGCAGACAGTTTTTTGCAGTTTGGTGAACCTCTGCCCATATTTACTCCTGAGAAACTCTGCCTCTCCAAGATGCTCTTTTTGATTAGCTGCAGTGTTTCTCCAAGCGTTTCTTTTCAGGACTACGTTCCTTCCAGCCTTTTGTTGCCCTGTCCCAACTTTTTTGAGACATATTGCTGCCATCAAATTCAAAATGAGTTGTTTTTTTTTCTGTTATATTGTGAATTAATGGATTTTTGAGATTTGAAAATCATTGGATAATATTTTTATTTACATTTTACACAGTGTCCCAACTTTTTTTTACAAGTGGATTTGTTAAAGAAACATACTCCATCCACTCACCCTGTTGAGGGTCGCGGGGGGGCTGGAGCCCTGTACAGGTCGCCAGCCTGTTACAGGACCAACACAGAGAGATAGACAACATTCACACCTATGGGCAATTTAGAGTTTCCAATTAACCTAACCCCAGTGAGTGCATGTCTTGGGACTGTGGGAGGAAACCAGAGTACCTGAAGAAAACCCACACAGACACGGGGAGAACATGTAAACTCCACAGAGAGAGGGGGGGGCCAAGGTGGAATTGAACCTAGGCCTTCCAGATGGTATTCTAACTGTGGTATTCTAACCACTACACCACCATGAAAACATACCCAGTTACCAAGATGTCAACTTTGGGCTTGTGATGTCTGTGAGGCAGACTTTGTTGTTATCTCCTGAAACCATTCTTGCTCCTAAGAGGATGCAGAGCAGCTTTACAAAAGCACAATAGGCCAAAATGTTAATCTTTGAAATCAAATATTTCTCAGTCTTCTGCTGAGCACATTCAACCCCACTGAGTATGAACTCTTTGGACATTAAAGGAGCTGCCCTCATGTAACACAATATACTTCATCATTTGGCAGGCTGCCACTGATTCTACTGAACACACTTCACAGAGGATAAACCCTTTCCATTTTTTTCACCACTGAGTTCTCATTTGTCACCCACGTTAAGCCAAAACATTAAAAAAAAAAGGCATGTAATAAGCATACTCATGCTCCCCATGGGTAAACTCTGTCAATTTCGCCATTAAATGAGTTGTTAAACAATGTCAACATCTGACACGGTATACGTGTTGACAGTCGTTTAGTCTGCACAGTCCTGCTCCAAAGAGGAGGAACCCCGTTGATTGTGATGACCCAGTTTTTTTCTTTCTTTTCTTTTCTTTTCAGTTTTTTTGCTGTAAGGCTAAGTTTCTGTGCCAAATCCTGCCTCCATGTTTGTCTTTTCTGAGCTTAATGAACACTACAGTCTCTTGGGAACATAAGCTGTGTTTTATAGTATGATATTAGGAGGCCAGATTCAATAATATTACCGTCAGTCGGGGAAGGTGAGTAGACTAACTGCTGAGTAACCTGATTTTGGTTGATTTTTCCTTTGCCACATCTCTCAGATAATGCATTCTGTCAGGTGGCTCACTGGGCCTTACATCTGCTGCTTTGAGAACCCGTCTTCCTGTGCCCATTTCCCATCCCTTAAGAAGACCTCAGTTTGCTGAGGAAATATTTGAGGAGTGTCCATTACCGAAACTGTTATGAAAGTCATTTAAGCGCCAAGTAAGTTTCAGTCTGCTTCATTCTGGGAGGGCAGCTGGCCAGAGAGATGATGAGGTCACTTTGAATAGCGACTGGGGAGATTGGCTCTGAGCTGGAACAAGCAACGCTCTGGACAAACAAAAGCCTGTGTCACTACTTTTGTAGTGAGCTGAGGGTAAACACATTTCATAATCAAATGCGCACTTGCCCAGCCCACACGGACACTGATTCATTTTTACTGTTTGTTTGCATTTGTTTACAGTGGATCCGGCCACAGAGGCAGAGCGATGATCATGCAGTAACCAAGAAAGCGATCGCTCATTAGTTTCTTTGTTCCTGTTTCACCCTTTTATCTGTCTGTGGTTTTCCTGCTCCCTTTCTCTCGCTCTCTCTCCCTCCCACTCTGCAGCAGTGTCATGTCTGCTGCTCTCGCCCCTCTGCTGCCGCCTGCGTCACTTCCCTTCCTGATCGGCTGTCATGTAAACACAAGCACACCCCTGCCTACAGGCGTGCTCTTACATACAAGCTTAAACACACATACACACATTAGTGAGTCACGTGGGAGCTGCTAATTATGATCACATAAACCCAGCGGAAATACAACTTTCACAGCTGGCTGTGTGAGCAGCGCTCACACTATGGCACATTATTCACAGAAAAAAAATGCACTGTTTACTTCAATTTAAGTAAACGGACAACAAAGGGAGCCAAGTAACATGCTCATATCTCAGATTAGCCTCTTATGCTGGGGATCATAATAGTAAAGACTGTTCTGTGGCAGTGTTTGTGGGTAGAAAACGCTGCATAAATCAGCATCTGAACTGACCATTTACACAAGGTAGCAGAAGAAACGATGAAAACAACACATGTTCATTTATATCCAAATGAAACAGATCTATTTGTTGAGACAAGGCGAGCACAAACATCTGACAGACGTCAGGCACAGTCTGTGACGCAGATTGGAAAATCTGTCTTCAGTCAGCACGTGTGTGCACCCACAAAAAGAGTTAGAGATAAACAGGAACACACACTAACAGGGAGGCCATGCTATCACTGCTGGACACCTCAGACAAATTCCAGCCATTTCGAGCATGTCACTAATCCGAGGTTCAAGCTCATTGGTGGAATTCTGCGCATAGAAGTTTGCCAAGTAATGCTCTCAAGGGCGGAAATAACAGCTTAGAGCTGTGAAAGTTTGCTTCAAAAGGGTGATGGATTTTTTTTCTCAGCTAATAAGGCCAAACACAGCAGGATTAATGCTGGTTAATGGTTAATGCTGTGGGATTATTGTAAATGCCATTATCATGCAACTACTGGAGGACAGCGAGGCTCATGTTTTACAGTGCTCATATATGTCAGGGCAGAGTTGTTGATTTGTTTACAAAGAAACAGATCATTCCTGGAGAAAAACAAATCTAATTTGATGGGTTTTATTTGAATACAAAAAGAAAGAAAAATGATGTGGTGGTAGATGTGTGAATTCACAAGTGCAAGTTTCTGCTGAAGCAGGAACCTGTGGTAACAAGTTCTGACGCAACATTATTAGCTCTCTTATGGTATTCACCTTCTTAATATGATTTGAATGAAGAAAACATGATGTCAGGGCTTAGTTATTGGTTCACTGTGCATTACAGAATCACTGTGTTGCTGTTATGTAATGGCTGCCCTGGATTCCAAAGCTCACACCACACATTTCACAGCTTTCACTTTGATACATACATTAATGACAGCTATAAGTGGGGAAACTGCTGACCCTTTCACAGCCCTAAAGGTTTTCCTTGTACAAGCAATTTATTACAAGTAGATTTAATTTTCATTGACTTCTAGCAAATGCACCCAAACAGCATACGTTTAAATGCCAGTGTCCTCTGGCTGCTGTAATAATAATGACAGCAACAAAGAAGGGAATCAGATAATGAAATCAGTCGGGGTGGATTGATGGATCAGCAAAACACTGGACTTCAACACAGCGGGACGCTTTTTATTTCATTTCTTTTAACCATGTTTATTTCTTTTCAGCGATGACAAAGATCCTCTTTGTACTGATTTGAACCCAAATCAAGATCTTTGCATGAATCTAATCAACCGAACCCTAACTTTTGGATCTAAATTAAATAAGTGGTTAGGTTAGCACTGTCTCATCATAAAAAGAAATAATAGGTTCAGTTTGTCTGTGATTTATCTCCTTTGGGTTGTGACGAAGGACAGCAGAACTTTGGGATGATATATGATTATAAAAAGTAATTAGATTTTTGGGTTACTAAATGTTACAAAACAGACATGCATTTATTCTATTTATCTTTTCTATAATTGAATATATTAATTAATCAGTTTTACAGCTTTTTTAAAAAGTTGTTTTAATTCTTTTTTATATGAATAATAAATCAAGTGAAGAATCACTGCAGAGTCTTCAACCTGACTTGAAGCTATAAAATTTTATTTATAGACAAAGTTATTTGGGCATTAAGTGCTAATGATGATCATTTTTGTCAGTTAATTTCCTGTCAGCCCACTATTTTATTAATTTACTAACCCAAATATTTCAGTTCTTCCTTAATTCTAAGACAATAAATAGCTTAACAATATCTCTACTTTTGCATATGTATCATTGGCTATTATTTAAAACCAAGTGGAACAATTTGATTCTTTTTAGGAACTCTAAGGTTATATGAATAAGTCGTGAATATATGTCATAAACATCTAAATATGACTTGAAGGGCTTTCTTCTCTGCTCTGCTGATCAGATTCTGGTCTAGACTGCCGTTTACATCAACTGCTCCTTGGACCAGCAGGAGAGCAACTCCGGAAGAACCGCGTGCATTAAAACAGTGAAGTACTTCCTCTCCCTGGTGAGACTGCGGCCAAAATAAGAGGCTGTTTGAACTCTGTGTCATATACACAATGATGTGACTGCCCAGTTATGAATCAGCAAAATGCTGGCTGGTGAGAGAGAGCGGGACGGGGGGGAGAATTGTGTGTGTTTGCGCAATAATCGGAGCGGCAGGCAGGTGGTTTTCTTGTTTTCTTCACCAGCGAGTACTGACATATTGAAGCGCTGACGGCACCTTACAGGCATCCCGCAGGAAAACTGAATGGCTTTATTAAACAAATAGGACCGCTGCTTCAAAGCCATGCTCTCGGAAATAATCTCCACAGCCGGAAAACGGTCGAGTACCCTTTAACATTCATTCGGAGTTTACAAAATGGATTTTTTTTTTTGGCATCTCACTCTCTATTGGAGAAGTGTCAAACATAGCAATCCCGTATTAAACTTTAAAACATGCAAATAAGAATAAGTCTTTCTCAGACGTATTCTTCTTATTCATACAGACATAAGTCTTTGTGATTCATCTTGCTGTAAATGCCATATAAAATCATCAACAACTTCTCGACGCACAGCTTCAGATTTGTAAAAGAGGGGCGGGATGTTTCCAGTCCAAGAGCGCCGTGCTCAATATGAAAACTGCTCTCAAGCACCGGAGTCGAACCCTTATTCCCACTTGTTTACTTCAACTTCAATTTCTATGTGCGCAACACCACCTGGAATGCGGACACTGGCAAACAAGCACATGGCCCGTGATCAAGAATCTCCCCTGCAGGGTGATTGCGCTTTCTCCAACAAACACTTCTCCAAAAGCCCAGAGATGCGGGTCCTCACCAGAATACAGCAGGCTACAACTCAAGCGCGATAACGCACCTGCGGCAGCGACACAGAGCCGATCCCCACATCAGTCGACCTATTAGAAATAACTTCACTCACGCTGAAAGGCGCTCCTCCTTTGCTCCGGGACTGGGCGAAATACGCGCACTTACAGGCGACATTTTCCTCCTCTTTAAAGTGCGTGTCATAGCTGGCAGGTGCAACAGCGAACACAGAGGTCCCGTCCGATGAGGCGCAGTGAGTCCGGCTCGGCCCGCCCCGGTCAGGATCGGCCGTGCTCGGTTGGGCTCGGCCCCACTGGCCCACTACCCTGTCGGCAGATGACTGCGTACATTTCTGCTGCTTTCTCCTTTAGCAAAGAGCCCAGCGCACTCTCTCTGTTCCTGCCTTTTCATTATATCATGTCCATGTGACACGCTCAGGCCTCTGACAGTGGAAACTTAAAGGGACCTCCCACGTGACGGCGCGCTCACGATAGAGAGCGCGTCCAGGAGAAATAAGATGCTGCGGCCTTATAAAAAGTAAAGCAGCGGTGATCAGACCCACTCAGGCTGGTTACCAACTATGTTTTTCATGATGAATATTTTATTGTTGGCTCTAACGGTCATACCAATAATGTTGTTATCGTGATGAAAATATTAGTGACAGTAATGATAATGACGATGAAGATAAGTTCGTATTTGTGATGCTGATGATGAAGATTATGATGAAGATGGAATGGAGAACTGGTGTTTGTAATGATAGTGATAGTGAATGATGCTGCTGTTTGTTGTGATAACTGTTAGTGATCTGATGAAGATAATTATTGACCGATTCTAAGTGAGCCTACTGATAATAGTGAAGATAATCTTTAGTAGTTGTGATGATGATGGTGGTAGTGGTGATGATGATGGTGGCTGTGACAATGAGAACATGATGAAAATGAGGTGGTTGTGCTGGTACTTATGATGGTGAAGATACTCATTAGTGGTTGTGATGATGATAACACTGAAGGTAATGGTTGTGCTACCACTGAAGGGGCAGATAACCCTTATTAGCTGTGATGATGATGATGAAGACAACAGTCACTGATTGTGATGATGATGATGATGATGAAGATGACCCTAACTGGTTATGATCATGATTTTGGTGAAAATCAATCATTGTGGAAGATGATTTTGATGATGGTGATGATGATGATGATGGTGGTGGAGGTGGTAAAGATAACTCATGCTTGTGATAATGATGACAAAGAACAAAAAAATGGTTGTGATGATGATGGTGAAGATAATCCTTACTGGTTATGATGATGATGATGATGATGATGATGATCACAGTGAAAGTAACAGTACTTATGCTGCTACTGATGATGATGAAGATAATCCTTACTTGTTGTTATTGCTTACTGAAGAGGCTGATGGTGTTTGTTGACTCTTTTTTCTTTGGCAGTGAGCTCATACCCTATGTGACATCATCACAGAGTGACTAATGTTGCGGGGAAAACACCTGACCTCATATCAGGCACAGATTACCAGCACTGGCTGTAAAATCTGCTCTGTGTCTAGGACAGTGGACAGTTCTCCTTTGTATGCGACTGCTCTCTGTATTTGCACTGCCTTCACTGACTTCACTTTTAGACTTCCCTCTTGTTAATATTTTTATCTTTTGTGAATGCATTAGTTTGGTTTAATATAAGAGCTTTCCTGTCTCATTAAAACATTGTGCTCTGAACAAAAAATGTTGCTATAAATTTTTGGAAATTGTCCAGCAGCCATGTTAAATAAAAACTTGAGTGCTAGTGTGCTAGATAAAATTAATTACTTTGAAGTACAGCTGAGGCTAGCTGCAATTTAGTCACATACAGTACTTTAAAGCTGATCTAAAAATATTTTTATTTTAACCACAGATCAACTCACCATATCTGACTTACAAGGAGTTGCTTACAGTGACCACTGCCCAACTCCACTATTTAGAACCAAGAGTCAATTTTGGGATCTAAAAAGTAATCCTTTTGATTCTCAATAACTAATTTCCTTCCTCATGAATTACAACTAAACAGCAGGTGTACTTTTAAATTCATGGTTTGAATTACATTAAGGCTTAAAAAATGTATATAAGTTATACATTAAAGTGCTTTGAGTAACAGGACTGTGCCCTTTTTTTCAACTGTGATTTTTCCATTAATACATTTTGTTGTTGTTCTTTTGTTTTTGTTTTTCTCAAACAAAAATAAGAATTCCATTTAATATCACAGTAACAAACCCATATTATCAACCTAGCTAGCTAGTCAGCACTAGCTCTAGGTTGGCTTCCCAGCTCTACTCTTTGTCAGTTATGGCCAAATGCTTCAAAAGCCATATTCCATAAACCGGGGGATGACCTCACTGTGGCCATGACCATCTTTTAAATACAGTCTATGTTCAGCCAGTACTCCCACTTCTCAGTAACAGACCCTGTGTATAACAAATACACATTTACACATTTAGTGATGACTTGTTGAACACAGTAAAGTATTATACACTTTCTTAAGGATTTCTATATTTCCCTTAAGAGCTGTTGGAAAGCACAGAATGAGGATAGAGAAAAATGAATTCTGGACATAAACATGACCTCAAATGAATGCTAATGTTTTTGCTTTTTCTGATTAATTTTTGCTGTAACGCATTACAGATTATCATTTTATATATCATTAGGCTATATATATATATATATATATATATATATATATATATATATATATACACACACACACACACACACACATATCAGGCTATATATTTGTATTTACAGCTCACTGTTCTGCCAATAACAAACATGGAATTTCTACCAGTGCAAAATCACAACTCATTTATACTCAGTTCTATGAAAATGATAAATGTGTTTGGCTCTAACGTCCCACCAAAATGTAACAAACAAAACATGTTTACGAATCCCTCAGGACTCATTAACAGGCATGATGTGGTTAGAAAATACAAAACACCACCAAAAACCAACTTATTTTTGTTGCAAATACAAAATGTACCTGTCAAACAATTACACAACAGATTAGTAACAAAGATTAGTAGACTATTATCTGAACCAACATCTAACCCACACTTAGAAAAACAAAACATCCACACTTGCCAGTGTTACACAATAGTAAATTCTCACTTGCGTTTACATCCGTACACATGAAACTTGACGAGGGTCTTTCCATTTGCAGTAAGTGGACGCAAGGCTCTGCCAAGTGCTGGAAGTGTACTTAAAAGAAACAGTGTTATCATTCACTTCACATCATCGGCCTGGAAGGAGTCCACTTGCAGATGATTCATCAAAAACTAACACTTTTACTGAGATTTGATAAAAATATTAAATCCAAAGAAAGACTGGAGCATAGTGGGAAGCCATCAGCTGTTGGCTGGGCTCTTTCCACAAGTCATTTAGTATATCCTTATGTCTTTAAAACATATTTTTTCTAAATGTTATTTAATCACTTTGCTACCAAAACGAACAGTCATTTTTATTTACTGCCCTACACACAATTCAGGAAAAATGCCTGAAACAAGAAAAAATTGAATTATCTCACCTCTGTTTATTTTTGGTGCATGTGACATACTGTCTATTGCCTTATAGTCTATAATATCAGACCCTGGATAACTCTTAATGTTTCGATGAGGTTGTTGGATGGGTGAACACTATAGACAACTATGGAAGTCCAGAACTTTATCAGTGTATGCCTGCTAAAGACTGAAACGTTGTATCATTTTGCAAATGTGCTGCGCTGCTGTATTGCTGAATATTGGACCAAAATTATAAACATAGTTTGAAAAAATTTGTAATGCAGGCCTTGTATTTCAGTTGTCATGAGGTTAGTACGTACAGTAGATAATGAACAGTAAATACAATTTCTAAACTCTTTTTTTAAAATCTATTTGCGTCAGGGTGATGGAGGGACTTGGTGGCAGTCAGGACCGTGTGAAAATACCAGGAGTCCGGGGGGTCTCTGAGGCTCACAGACCCCCTGCGGCTTGAATTAGAGCGGATTACAACTCTCGGCAACAAAAGACACCTCTTGGCTCCCCCTCGCTTACTTTTCTTGAGCTGACCGCTCGTCTGAACTAGTGACACGGCCAGCAAAATGTGTCTCCTTTTATTCTGCCAACCCACAGCGCACTGCAAGTGTAAAGCAACCACATCCATCGCCTGCATGCACATTGTTAACACAGACTTTAAACTATCAGGCTCAAAGTAGTGGTTCATTTGTTTTAACAGATCAATCTAGAAAATGTCAAACATGAAAGATGCCCACCGCAGGTTATCAGGGGTGACACAGCATTTCAAAGCTCCAGCTTTTGAAAACCAAGATCCTAAATTTAGTCTCTGATTTTATCTCAGAATTTTTTTATTTCAATTACCTTGTTTCAGGTGTTTTATTTCATTGTTTTTACATAATCTTGTCAATTTTTATTGGTTGTTTTAATCACTATTTAACAATAACTACTGCTTTGCAAATGAGCTTTGATTCCTTCTAGAAAAAAATATACTGGAAGAACCTTAAAGAAGTGCATGATGGGAAGTGACTCTTATAAACACAGGAAGAGACCTGAGACAAGTCACTGGAATCAAAGTAATCTGGAACTGACGGCATTAAACATCTGACATGAATGGGGAAAAAATGGGGGAAAGGATAGAGCTGATTGACATATGAAAGGTTGGTTAATTTAGTTCAACTTAGTTTTATTTACATAGCATCAAATCACAACAACAGTCACTTAAGGCACTTTATTTTGTAAGGTAAAGACGCTATGATAATAGAGAGAAAACTCCCAACAATCAGACAACTCCCTATGAGCAAGCACTTGGTGACAGGGGGAAGGAAAAACTCCCTTTTAACAGGAAAAATATATTGGCAGAAACAGGCTCATGGAGCTCCAATTATCTGCTGCAATGGGTTGGGGGTAAGTGGAGAGAGACAAGACAAAAGACACACTATGGAAGAGCCTCTGAACTGTTTTCAAAAAGCATTCCTTCCAGGTTGGTACAGGTGTGTTGAAAACAAATATTCAAGTCCACAACTTAGCTTCCATGTGACTTTTTTGAATAAACATCGTGCCCTCAGTTGGCTGAAAGCAAAATAACCGATTGCAGCAGCCATAAAATAATTGGTGAAGTTATGGTAGCTATGACCACTTGTATGTTAATACATACGGGGAATTAACTGCATAGCATTTAGCTCATGACTACATGACTACACAATCAAAAATAAATGGAGTTAAGTGCAAGTCAACTTCTTTCAAAGCATATACTGTAAATTAGGAGGCTGAACATCCCTTGTTTAACTGGAATAAAGCTATGTGCGCATTAGTCACCAGATGATTCACCCACTCTCGAAGCTATAATGACTGCACATGTAGTGAAACACTGAGATCAGCCTGCTTTTGGAAATGAGACACTGTTGTGCTGTCATTGTTTCAGAGAGGAAATGTTGCAGTCCACAGTCCAGTACTGACAATACAGCACATACTGTACGATCAACTTAACCCTCATCATGCCCTCGGGCCATTTTTGAACCCAAATGAAATCTATGCCATCAAAATTTGTTTTTATTCATCAAATGATCTGAAAATAATAGTTGTTCAATACTATGATCTTCATGATTAAAATAAATTTGAAGTAATTTGATCGAAGGATGGGTTTTTATTGAATTTAATAACATCTGTTGGCCTCGGGGCAAAAAACACAATCAAAACCAAACAAAAGGTGTATGGCAATCAGGAGGATGTTACGACAGGTCAAGATGGGATAGATGTACAGTATGTACCACAATACATAGGACTCTGATATATATAATACAGACATGATGTCTTAATAGTATTTTTGAAGTATTTTTCCTCCTAGAGGAAAAATCTAGGGAATATTCATTACTGAAGCATAATATATCAAGTGACATAATGAGCGTCATGGCAATGGGGATTCTTTATTTTTATTTCTTTATTTTGACACCCCTGCTTCTGAATCAGGTTTAAAAGCTGAATATTTAGCTTTCAGCGGGCATATTGCTAATTGGACTTCCAAAATATCAAAGCACCATGCTGAAAACCTGGAGCTGTGTAGTATTTGAGGACAATGTGCATATTTAGAAACATGCTGAACAGACATGGAGAGGAATGGGGGCTGACGGGGGCAGAGAAGCTCATTTTTGCCTTGTGGCCTCAAAGCAGATTAATATCAGCCAGGTCCTCGGTACAGCTTTGTTTCCCAGAAAGATTTATTTATTATGTTTATGTATTATTATTTATGCACCTTGAGGAGACTGTTTGTTGTGATTTGGCGTTATATAAATACACCATGAGTCATATTTATTTATAATAAATAAATATATAAATACGTTATATAAATAAAATTTAATTGAATTATTTTATTGTTATTAGTTTTTTTTTTATTGATTTAACAGGTTTAAGCTAAAAGTATATTTGGAAGATTAGATAATGTAAACACTAGGATTTTTATTATGATGGATATGGAAAATCTGGCTTGATAACTGCATTATACAGTACGTTTAAATACTACAGGAGGCTTTGTAAACAACATAGGCGTACTGTCTCTTTAAGAGCTGTCGACGCTCGCTCCTTGCTAACCTCCCGCTGTCTGTTATTTTCTGCAACAAGATGGCTGTCGCTCCCGAGAGCAGAGTCCTTACTTTCAGCGTTTTTAAATGGAGCTCTTACTCGTCTACATATTTACCCGAGTGAGTATCTTTCCCATCTGCTGGCCCAGCGCATGCATTAGGTTTTGCGGTGACAGGTGGTCTTTTGTCGTCTCTGTGCACTTCCACCCTGAACGACTGGCCTAGCTTGTCTGCGATTCAAGCAAGCTAGCGCTAGCTACCGCGTGGGGCGTTTGGTTTTTCATACGTAGCCGCCCGATTGTGATGTTTTTGTTATTCCACTATAACGTTTCTTGGAAACAGTAACTTATGATTTACTTTATGTCTGATAAAATAACGCTCAACAATTTCTGTGAAATTTGTGGTTAACTGTAAGTGATAGTTTCCTGATTTAGTGTGGGATTTGAGTTAAAGCATTATCTCCTAACGTAAACAAATCAACCGAACGGCGTGTTCTTCTCTTAAGAATAGAGTATTCTGGAGTGAGAACCCCAACACTTTGCATTGAAACTCGTTCGTTTTATTTTTTGCAACGTGCATTGTCCCAGCTGTATAGTATTTTACATTTTGATTAAAAAGTGTGCACCTCGGTATGGTAACACGTTAAAAACGAACGCCCACGTTAGCTAACCGGACTCCAAAACTGAAAGGTAACCAGCTGCTGTTATCTAACCACAGAGCTTTGCTTTAGCAGCTATGCTAATGAGCTTGCTTACGGGCTACCAGAAAGTGGTGCAGCGAAACGAAACCTTATTTATCGCTCGTGTCAACACCCAGATTGTTATGATTTACTGTACATGAAGTCGCCCGTAGTTTCGCATCTTTCGCCTGTTGTTGGTTTAGCACTCAATAAGCAGTTCTGCAGGAGTTGATGTTAATGCTAGCTGGCTAACAACAACAATTGTCTGAACGAGCCTTCTAGCATAGTCTAGCTGGACTCCACAAGAAGTAGTGTTGTTAAGAGAAAGCTACCGTTACATTTTGTTTCTATATTCTAACGCAGTACATTTTTCTAACACCCATACATGCCTATACTCTGCCCCACTTTGATGCACTGTTGTCTGTCTGTCTTTGTTGCTGACTTGATGGGATTATATTCCACAAAGATAAATGCCTGTCTCTTTATCTTGTTTAGGAATATCTTGGTGGATAAACCTAACGATCAGTCTTCCAGGTGGTCATCTGAGAGCAATTACCCTCCACAGGTAGGTCTTATCTGGTTACGAAAAGCTGTTCACTTTAACTTTGCAGACCTGGAATGGCAATTTTACGTTAAAAATGCCTGTCCATTGATTTGTGCAGGTTCCTAGGGGTCACAATTTGCGGGAAGATAGATAGCAGTAGGTCATTGTCATTGGCAATTTATTTGTTTATTATTTTAGTTAGGTGACTAATTTCTTTATCTGTAAAATAGTGAAAGGTACCCTGCAACAGTCTTCGAAATCCCCCAAATTATTTATACATTTTGCTTGTTTTATTTGAGTGACAGTCAGAAATCCAGAGTACCAGCTCAACAGCAAGTTATCTTTAAGTTTTAATGATTAAATATTAGGTTGTTTTTTTTCCCAGAAAATTGCAAAAATACTGTTTAAAATACTTTGTGATTAATGGCTTCATTTGTCTAATTGATTGCTGAACTTAATACTACAATTTTTAGAGACTGGAATATCCGAGGAAGATGTGTGAACAGGAGATTGTGTACTCTGTACAGAGACACCAATGGAAATGGAAAAACCTATTGCTTTATTGGGGGTTCCAGATTCTTAATTCTTTGGTTAAAATTTGCCATTTTAGGATGGGGGAATTGGAAACTCTTGGGTTTACCTCGTCTATGGACTGCATGTTTTACACACCCCTTCTGATTGATTCAAAACTAGGTATTCTCACCCCAGCCATCTCCCTCCTGAAAAGCAAACAAACAAAGGCACAAATACTTGCCATGTGAAAGTTAGTAAAGCATGCCAAATTGATTATTAATAACAATGTAATGTAGTCAGCATCATATAGTTTAGCTGTGTTGGGATGTTTGTAAGAGCAAATGTGCATCTGCATGTTTGCTGAAAAAAGACAGTGGAAGGTGGCTTCACTTCCCGTGTGTCCGCCTTTGGTTTTTAGACAGGTAACACTTTTTGGGATTCTTATTTTGCATTTAATTTAATGAGTTTTGGTCAACATCTTTACCTCCAATTAAACACGTGGCTTGACTTTGCTCCTTGTGTGTAGGAAGGGGCGCATGCCAGTGAAACTGCTGTGACCATAATTGAAACCAAAACACAGAGACTTGAAATGAAATGAGTACGTAAATGGAGTACTTTGTTTTTTGGAATTTCTTGAGGGGCTGAAGGTTCCTGTTGCTGGTAGACTGTGGTTGTAATTAGTTAATGAATTTTGCCTGATAGTGGGAAGAGTGTTAATAAATAAGCTGCTGTAAGCTGGGACTTCAAACATACTTTTTTGTCTTGTTTTTAGTTTTGTATTTTTACTTTTTACTTTATAAGCTACTGAATTTATCAATCCATTATCACAACAATATTTGTTTCAGTTCAAACACATGTAAATTTGACCAGAAAGGACATTTATTTTGTCCAGTAGAAAATGAGATGGTAATAAAAATAAAGAGAATCGCAGTTGTCTTGATATAAGGAAACCACTTCTCTCAAAAAATAAAACAAAACAAAAGAATTCCAAAACAAAAATGTCCCAAGTTTACAAAAGATTGCAGGAATTCTGGAACGATGTTCTGTTATCACAAGAGACACAAAAGTTTTGGCAAAAATGAAAATTTATTTGAGGGAAAGAAGGCCAGAATCTCATCTCACATGTGAGCCATCGTGGAGGCAGCATCTATTTTGGGGCTAGTAATCGAGTATTATATTGATTATTCTATTGATTAATCGAGTAATCGGATAAGCCATACTTTTGTCTTAGTAACAGTTCATCTGCATATTTTAAGTTCTGTAGATTTACGGCAGCGTTTTCACTGTGTGAAACAAACAGCGGTGGATGTTTTAAGGAATAATGTAGTAATCCTGGTAAGAGTTCAGTAACTTTTTCTTGCAGCTGGATTGTGAGAACGCACCCAATAAGTAGATCCGAACTGTTTACGTTTCTCTTTTTGTCTCTTGAACTCATTGACCGACTGCGGATACACTGGCATACTTTTGCATGCATTTGAGGTTAAATCTGAAAGTTTGCTAAGAAAGAAAGGAAAGGAAGTGAAACTTTGCAAAACGATGGTTAACCACGCACTTGTTGGATTAAGCACCCCAGACTCAAAATACTCAGTGTTTCTGTCTAGTAAAGCAGGTGGATTTTACAACTCTGGTATATTCGTTTAAATGAAGGATAGCTCTGTCACATTTTGCAGTAGTCTGCCTATAATTTACTGCAGGACTAAGTCTAGTTGGTATTGGACAAAATTTGGATGGCAGCTAAAAGTACTGGTTAAATAACTGATTTGTCAATCTAAAGCAAAAGATTCAGCATAAATGACATTCCCGTCCATTTATTATAAGAACATAAACTAAATATCTTTGGGTTTTGGACTGATATTTAAAAAGGGCAAGCAATGTAAATATATATATTAAGTTTAAGAAATCTTGATTGACATTTGTCAGACTCGCCAAATTTTAAGATGATGAGGGCACGGTGTGATTTGTGGGTCTAAGGGGAAAAACCCCAGAGGGGGGTTTACTCTCCATGAAAATAACTGAAGTTTATTAGGGTAATTATTTGTTACTGCTGTCCATGTAATGTGTATAGAGTAATTATTAATTTAAGTTAAACAACTTAAGTACTTAAAAGTATAACCACAAGGGTAACACAGTCTGTTTTCCTCTTGCAGACACATGATCCAATCTCATGGTTAATGCCCCCTTTACACTTCGTGCCATTCAGCCAGGTGTGCTGCATAACTCCAAAATATAATATGAAGTAATGTCAAAATGCATAAGTACAAAATGCTGTCATTAAAAAAAAAAATCTGATGAAGTGGGCTCCAAAAGAGAGAGCGAGAGAAAAAGTGTGTTTTGATGACGCACCTTTTTTCTTCTTTCCCATCGTGGTGTCAGAGCATTACCCCTCCTTTTACCCACATCTCTGCAAATCACTGGATTGGGAAGAATGGTACAAATAACATCTTTGCTGTCACAGGAATACAAATGCTGAAAGTGAAAGTCAGTTTCTGACTTTATTATTTATAATGTAGATTATTTCATTGTGTTGGGCTCTGGGGTTTAAGTGCCTGCTTTCACATTTCCTGGTTGATCAGTGCCCCGGCCTGTGGCCTGCACTCGTTCTGGTCTGATGGTCATAGGTGGTTTGTAATTTGATGTCTTGGCTTGTTGGAGCACCAGTGACAAGTGGATTCAGCTCATAGAGCGAGTGTACTGGCACTTACCTGTTGCAGTAGACTGACCCTGCTGTAGTCATTTAGATAATGAGCAAATCCTTTCACAGCACCTGGGCAGGCATAAATGCAGGCAGTTTTCTGCAGCCATCTACAAGCACTAAATACATCATAACTCTGTTCTTTGCTTTCTGCCTGTTTCATCTGTTTCTGTGTCTCTTTTCCACCAGTTTTTAATCTTGAAATTGGAAAGGCCAGCAATTGTTCAGAGCATCACTTTTGGGAAATATGAGAAGACTCATGTGTGCAACCTCAAGAAGTTCAAAGTGTTTGGTGGGATGAGCGAAGAAAACATGACAGAGCTTTTGTCCAGGTGAGGTGTCCCTGCTTATGCAACTTCAGGTAAACTTTTTGTGTGTCTGCGATTACTGTAGTCATGTCTCTGTTCGTAAACACAACATCAGGAGAAATAAAGTGCCATCAGAAGTATTCAGAATTTCCTTTGTGACTTGCGTTGTGAATTGCGTTATGTTGGTGTCATGGTGAATTGGAACTTAAAGAAGTGAGCATTAAATGAAACCAAAACACAGTAGTGCTATTCAGCTGCTGTCATGCTAATTGTGCAACACAAAGGGAATATTAAAGCCGTGTACTTGCAATGCTGCACACATGGTAAACTTCATTCTCATATCACAGCTACCATAGGTTAGGGTTCCATCTGCTTATAAGATTTATGGAGATACTGATTCCATTTTCCAGCAGGACTTAGCAGCTGCCCAGAGTGCAAAAACTCCTACCAAATATGCTGCATTTCCACTAGAACTACTTCAGCACAACTCGACTCGACACGTTTGTTTCCATTACAATTGCGTACGACCTCAATGTGGGTGGAGTCGATATAGCGACGCGGGCAGAAGTCACTTGACATAATTGTATACAACTCAAATGTGACCATTAGCTCGGAGACCTCCTGACACACTTTCTCTTTTCTCATCTAGCACCAATCACAGGAACGTCTGCACCTTGTCGTTGGACCACGGTGTTCATTTTTTGTGTCTCCGTTTCCCTCGCTGTCGGGTTTTAAAAACAACAGGTTTGATTCTGGTGAAGGAGTCGCTCTCATGACTCAGCTAGTGACGGCACTCCATGGCCAATCAATGGCATGCTGTTCTTCGATGTCACATTTTCGGATTGCCTCAGATCGCTTGGAACCCCGGCGGAATGTGTACTGAAAAAGTCCCTGATACCAGGACCTAATGAAAAACCCTACAAACCGTGCCGAGTTGAGTTGCGCTGAGTAGGTGCTAGTGGAAACGTAGCAATAGTTTGCTGACTGAGATTTATGATTGGCCAGCCAACTCGCCTGCCCTGAACCTCTTAGAAAACCCCCCATAAATACAGATTAGCTGAAGCGCCCCTATTAAAGTAAACTCCTCCTCCTTCTTTCACTTGGACCCCTTACGGTTTGGGTGGTTCTGTCACACCAATTCTCTGCATGTCCTCTCTCGCTGCATGAAAGGTGGTGGTGTTCCTCTGTTTGTCCTGCCTGACAGGTCCATATTCAATATCCTTTGTCCATTATATCCAATATCCCTCCTCTGGCCATTTCCAGATCGTCTCAGCCTTGCCTCTCTAACTTTGTCCGGAAACTCATCCATCTGAACCCTTCCAATGAAAAATCTTAGCATCTTCAACTATGCCACCTCCAGCTCTGCTTCTGGTCTTTTTATTAGTGACATTGTTTCCAAACCATACATCATAGCTGTGCTTCAATAACACTTCAGCCATGCCACACAACAGTGATGCAGTATTTATTTATTTTTTATAAGTGTGTAAGTGCAGCCTACTTGTCAAGTGTTTGACATTTCTGTATTGTAAATCGTTTTCTTTCTTTTTCTTTGGATGTTAATAAATATTCTGACATAATTTGGGATACTGGAATTCTCATGTGCTTTGTTGGTTTAGGCTTCTCTGGCAGTAAATATGGACAGCCATTGTCTTACCGTTTTGGGCATTATGTTTAATTAAATGATTAGTCCTGACCTGTACCCATTAACTGGACATATTTACACTCTGCACAGGTTGTATGGAGATGTTGGGTTATCTGGAGACCCTGCAGTTATTGCAGGAAGGTTATCCCAGTAATTGGCAAAGCAGTCCATCAAGTTAATGATATGCGTTAGCAGGCAGCCTATTTATTAAGGAAAAGGACAGGCCTGAGCTGCAGCTGTCAAGGCCACACATGAAGTAATTTAAACTGGTTAACTGCCAGAGGTGGAGGGCTGTCCAGAATTTATCAGCATATGGATTCAGTTGTCAGCTCAACCCACTAATGCAATTTGTGAAACAGCTGCGTCATCTTGATCGTCTCTTTCTCCATCTGCCAGTGGCCTTAAGAACGACTACAACAAGGAAACTTTCACCTTAAAGCACAAGATCGACGAGCAGATGTTTCCCTGCAGATTTGTAAAAATAGGTGAGCGCTGATGCAGTCTGGCACAGTTTATGTTGATGAATATCATGTTTTTACTGCATTCCTCATTGTCCCATCTTTTTTTTTCTTAAAACTTCAGTGCCTCTAATGTCTTGGGGTCCAAGTTTTAACTTCAGCATCTGGTACATTGAGCTGCATGGCATTGAGGACCCTGATGTGGTGCAACCCTGCCTTAACTGGTATAGCAAGGTACGCATTCAGCCTGAAGTTTACAGGTATGGGGCAGAGTGGCCTCAGTTGATTTTGTGCATTGCTTTCCAAACATGAAGTATCCATTTTTTTTGATTCTCTAAACCTAGTGTTGGGTCATGTTTATTTTTGTTTGTTATGAACAAAAGCTTTGCAGCTCCAGTAAAAACTATTGTGTACAGCCTGCTTTTATTCACCTATTGTGGATTATAGAGTTAAATTTAAGCTACAGACATGTTGTGATAAAATCACGTATTGTAAAGAGCTGCTGTTGTTTTTTTTGTTTTTTCTTTTTCTGCTGGTTGTCTGTTTCTGGACATTTTTCTCTGGCTTCTCCAGTGTTGGTTGTTGCTGTTTTCTGCCACTTGCATTAGCAAACTCCTTGAACTCTGTATTTTGCTGAGACTTTAGTTGTTTTTAGATGAGACAAATGAACTGTTTCTCACTCCTCCTCCTCTTTGATTTAGCAAAGCAGAGCTGGCAGCCTACTTTACTTTTGTTGTCTTAAAATATACCAAACTGCTGACATTTATTATCTCCCACCTACCTGCTCAACATAGGTTAATGTTCCTGTAAAGTGGTATAGTGTGGGCTCTGCTCAAGGAGTTTTACCTGTCCTGTTAGCCTGATGATTAGGGTGTTTGAAATGGAGCCAGGACATCAACAGTTAAGCAAAGAAACTGTGATGCGTATCACAACCCCCTCTTTGTCATTTCTTGTATATTTTACTACAAGATGAAGAGTATAAATAAAACTGCCTCCTACTGTGCAAGTTGCCCACCAGCAGTTAGGTCAGACCTTCAGGTGTGTTATGACCAGGGATATTCCTGGAAACTAATAACTAATGGGCAACTAATTGCTAGTTGATTCAAACAGGAGAAAAACAATATTGGTTTAGTCAATTTAATCTGGAAAATAAGAGAACCATCGAAATAAAGTTTCACTTAATGGATTACATTAAAAATTGTTTGTGCAAATAGTGCACATGTATTTAAAAGCACTTCACACCCTTAAGGCCATTACACACCGGATTCGTTGTGTAAAAACGACATGAAATTCTGAAACTTTCAAATGCATTGTATGATTTTAATGTTGCCACATCACTGTATATTCAGTGTATCTGTTTGTTCGCTTGTAAAAGTCAGAAAAATCGAACGTGAGCCAAAAAAAATAAATGCTGCAAATTCATCCTGTGAATTGACTTGAATTGAACGGCTGCATTAAGAACGGGTGAGTCCGAAAAATATTTTCAACGCATTTGCACGAAATTTACACGTCCGGTGTGCAAAGGCCTTCGCTCACATTCTTCAAAAACCTTTAAATGTTGCTGAAATGTGTGGCACTCTGTGGGGTGATGTCAGGTTAGTGATTAACATTAGCAGTGCCAACTCTCTCCTTTCCTAACTCGTTGCCATCAACAGGCTGTTGGTTGCTGTTCCGGCCAAGTGGTTATATTCCAGTTTAATACAGCTGACATACAGTGCACACTCGTCTTTGCAATGTTACTTTAGTTCATTGTGGTTTGCATGCATTCTTTGGTGCATGACTCTCTTTAGGGCCTACATCAACTGTCATAGGAAAAAAGCGAGGTACATCCTCAATAGGTTGCCTGTCTTTCATGGTGCTAAAGTACTACTACAACTGAATTTCGTTGTGGGGTATTGATCTTGTGCTTCTGTACAACAGTATGCCCCCCAGATGAATGTATACTTGCTATACTATTGGGGCCATATTAAGATTTCAGAACTATTTTTTTTAACATAGTAAATGGTGCATTAGTATGCAACATTGGATGTGTCCTGTGACATAAATGAAGATTAAGGTGATAACGAGTGAAGGAACATACCTGTAAACTTGAATAGCTATTTGGTGGCATCATTTGCTGTGTTGCATTTTTTTTTTTTGGTTCTTCTGATGGATTTTTATACACTTTGAAAGCTCACTATTAAAGCTCAGTGTCATTTGGTGTCACATGTGTTTAAAAGAAACTTTCTGACCCAGTTTGTCAGACTTGGTCGAAACTTGTTTTTGTGTGGCAATTTGAACCCATATCAATTTACTCTCTATTGTGTCCTCATAGTACAGAGAACAGGAAGCCATCCGCCTTTGCCTCAAGCACTTCCGACAGCATAACTATACAGAGGCCTTTGAGTCACTGCAGAAGAAGACTCGGATAGCGTTGGAGCACCCCATGCTCACCCACCTGCACGACCGACTGGTGCTGCAAGGAGACTTTGACGCCTGTGAGGAGCTCATAGACAAAGCTGTGAGAGGTATCGTACTCAACCATAGTGTTTCTTCTGACTTTAACCTGAAAACTTTAAAGAATTTTGGACACACGTATGGGGTTATGCTTGTTTTTTTTCCTAATGGTGATTTTTGTCATTTTTGATTCATCTGCCCTCTTGTTTAGATGGCTTGTTTAACCAGTATATCAGCCAGCAGGAGTACAAGCCCAGGTGGAGTCAGATCATCCCGAAATGCAACAAAGGTACAAGCGCCCAAGAAATCAACCGAGACGACATGAACAGTGAGCCCATCTATTTAAGTGGGAAATGTTCCCCGTTTGTCAAACATTTCAGTAAATGCTGAAAACGTAGTGACCTTGTATCTAAACTGTCTTTCCTTTTTGTTCCCACCCCTTCGCTCCACCCATTATGGATGATCCATCCCTTATCCTCCCTCCCTCCATCCCACGCGCACACACCATCCTTTTCTTGTCTATCCTCTATCTTTGCAGGTGATGGTGACGACAACAGGCCAGGGATGAGGGGAGGACATCAAATGGTCATTGACGTCCAAACTGGTGAGACCCACGTAGCTCACCGTTACGACTTGGCTATGACTCACATCCTCCTACGCACACTGAGAATGCGAAGCTCTATTGCTGTTTAATCAAATTAAACCCCTCTCCCTCTCCCCCGTGCCCTCCACCTCGAGCCCTTCTCCTTCCAAAGAAAACCATTCTGAGGATATTTCTAAAAGCACATTAGTCATGACTTTTGTTTTGGCAAACACACACAGCTATTGTCTCTCTTCCCCGTATCTGACAGCGTTGTTGGTAGTGTACTTCCCCGCTGGCTATCGGGAAAAACAAAAGCCTGCATTGTTGGTGTGTGTATGTGAGAATGAGTGATGCAGTGTCTGCAGCTTGTGTATGAGCTGGGAGACGGCATTGAATCTCTCTGGTCTGCATCAGGCCGCACACACTGACCTCTGTGTTTTGCTGGAGGAGTCAATAGCAGAAGTTGATACAGGACATCCCCAATGATTTATTTGTCCTGTCTCTGCTGAGATTCTTTTTTTAAATTTTTTTTTTTAATTCAAATGGAACTTCTAGTCAAGGAGTTTTTATTTGTTTAAACACAAGGAAGGACCACCTTTGAATTTCAAAACATTTAAACTGTCTTGTCACAGCTTTTCTTTATTTTTTTTCCTCGCCTGATCTGGTTGGCGGTCAGGATTTTACTGTACTATCTGGTTATGTTGGACAGAGAACCAGTGTATATCTTTACACAAGGCTTATCTTGTAAATGTTTAGGTCATGAATGAGGCCAAAGAGAGAGAACATTTAGTTTCTCAGGGTTTTCCCTAGGTTTCTGGAGGGTATGCTGTGGTTGTGTGGGAGGTTGAGTTGATTTGTATGTGAGTAAATCCTATTTATTAACATTGTCATTACAATAGTTTATAAGAAAAAAACAAAAAACCCATTGGCCCAGCTCCAGTGGCTGAAACGCAGGCCCATTGAACCTAAAATTTTTAATTTGGATTGATCACTTGATAAGACTGGTTGCCACTGGTATAATTTTTCCCCTAGTCCCACTTTTGCTTAATTTGGCATACCTCATATTTTCCTCCCTGTTACTGAGGCTGTTTCGGATGAGGTTTCAGCAGTAGTACAGTAGTATCAGTTGAAGTGCCATATGCATCTGTCAGGTGTTTGTTTGCTGGATTTCCCCCCCCAGTGGCTTTTAAGCTTAAACATTCCTCTGAAAATGGTCAGGTACAAGGAATGGACTCAAAACGATTAAAAAATGTCAGTGGAAACAATTTTGTCTCATTTTGCTGTTACTAACAAAGAGGTACCTGGAAACCAAACATCCTCATGTCATTCTAAGCACCTTCATCTGGCAATACCTACAGTCAAAAAAAAAAAAAAAGATGGGATGACGTGATGTCATAGAGGGTTGGTTTCTTTCTGTCTTTCTTTTTTTTTGTTAAAAGAGATGTGCTTTGTATTTTTGGCTTGTCCCTCAGTGCACACTAAATATTTGAAAACTGCAGCACCAGATAATACAAAATAAACATTTTTATACAGTAAAAAGCTTCAGCAGTCTGTAATACTGCTGCGTGTTAAGAAGACTCTGAACGGTTTACTTTGTTTTCCAACCATTTCCAATCCTCAACCTGCTGAGAAGCCTATGTATACAAATACATCATGATCCAAATCACAACAAACCAATGTTTCATATACAGTCTGTTCATTAAATCCTGTTCTCTCCCAACACTGTAATTGTCATGTTTTTGACAGTGTAATCACCCTTCAGGCACAAAAGAGGCTTTTTAATGCAGTTGTTACCTCATAGGCTGCATGTGTGCCTCCAAAACCCAACAGCCACACATTATGTCACATCAAAGGGGGAATGTGTGATCCGAAAGCACTTTAAATCCCAAATTCTGCTAATTCGATACACAAATGAACCTATTGTTGATCATTACCAGTGACTCACTTATGATACTTTGTCTTTTTACAACTGGTTCTTGGGCCTGTGCTCTGTTTAGGAGTTGTGGCTGTAATGGCATAACTCATTTCCTCCCCCACAAGTCTGATACATCACAGCTTCCCACATCTCCCGTCTGCCTGAGCTACACTGGCCTGAATTTGACCCAGAAAAAGTTTCACAACCGAGAGAGAGCAGCTTTTTAAATGAAAGTAGTATATCACAATACGCCAACTGCTGGTTTATTGGCACACCATGAAAAATGCAGCATTAGTAACCCTTTAACCCACAAGAATACAGCAGCTAAAATAAAAGACTGGCTCATCCCTAGGTTTGAGAGTTTGGCATTTTGACCTTGTCTGCCTTTGGTGCATCATGGTTCCTGCTGTCCTGAGTAGGCTAAAAAACAGCTTCATGTGTTGGTCCCTATCACCGCAGCCCTTTATAGCAAATGGTGCACAAAGCCAGGTCCATATTGGCAATATTACTGTATCAGTAGGCATAAAAACAGCGAGTTGTGTGAGGATACCACTACCTGTGTCATAACGGAACCTTGCTGATGGGTATTGTGACCTGCAATGCGGCTTATTTTCTTATTGAAAAGCTTCAGGATTATCTTAATACTGTGGTATTTATCACTGTTGCTGCTCAAGCCCAGCCCAGACTTTTATGTAATAACTCATTATATCAGAGTCTTTATTTATTAAAAAAAAAGTGTTACCCAAAGTGATCACTGTCTTCCTTTTGCAGTTGTATTCGGGTTATTGGAGTCTACTGTAGTATTTTGATGGCTATCAGTGGTTTATCTTATCTCAGAACATACCTAATTTTCCATATTGTCTTTTTAAAAAAAAAAACCAAAATTCATGTGCTGTCCTGAAGGATAATTTTAATGATTATTTACAGTAACTGCTTGAGGTTGACAGTTTTTTGATTTCAGAGTTTGAATGGTGTACAAAAGAGAAGGATCAGTGTTGTGTAGAAGTAGGTTGCCTACTTGCTGACTATTATTTATACCCTGCAGAGACGGTGTACCTGTTTGGGGGCTGGGACGGCACACAGGACTTGGCAGACTTCTGGGCTTACAGTGTGCAAGAGAACCAATGGGCCTGCATCTCCAGAGACACAGAGAAAGAGGTGACAAAGGGGTGGAGTTATGTGGCTGTTTTTTTTCCACCTTACAGACATCTGTGCATGATCAAAACACTTCCTAGTGTTTTCTAATTCTTTTGTAATGGCTGATTAATTTGTCTAGAAAACATTAGACTAAACACTAATATCAGATTCATTGAGACTAGTTATGCCAATATGACACTAATAATATGTGTGTCAGACAAACCTGTAAGCCTGTCTCCTCCTACCAGAGTGGTCCAAGTGCTCGCTCATGCCACAAGATGTGCATCGACTCCCAGCGGCGTCAGATCTACACGCTAGGCCGGTATTTGGACTCCAGTGTCAGGAATAGCAAGTCTCTGAAGAGCGACTTCTACCGCTATGATATTGACGCCAACACCTGGACGCTACTCAGCGAGGACACGTCAGCTGATGGAGGGCCAAAGTTGGTGTTTGACCACCAGGTATGCAAAAGGCAGAACTCTCACACTCCAGCTAGGCACATTAATTAATGCCAGGCTATGTGAGCCTTTTGTCTGTTACAATGATCACTGTCATAAAGTTTTTACATAAGGACTTTAACAAGACCTCCTTCTTCTTCCCTGTCTTCTTCTTCTTGGTCCCTTAGGGGGTCACCACATGGATCATCTGCCTCTGTCTCACCCTATCACTAGTGTGCTCCTCTGTCACACAAACTCTTTGCATATCCTTCTTTGCTACATCCACAATCTTCTACTTTTCCTCCAGCTCCATATTCGACATCCTTTGTCCAATACATTCACTGTCCCTCCTCTTTAAATGTCCAAACCTTCTCAGCCTTATCTCTTACTTTGTCTCTGAGCTGCTCAACCTGAACTGTCCCTTAGATATACTCCTTTAGTCATTGGTAGGGAGGCTCTAGTTGGCGATTTCCAGGGAGAGACTGAACAGAGAATGCAGTGTGTAGGACACTGTCTGTTTTCTGTTACTCAGACAGTTCCACACACCTATGCTGGCAATGTTGGCCGGTGGTGCGCTCTACGTTTACACTGGTCAATCTCACAGAAGTGACAGAACTGTAGTTTCTTTCTTGGGACATCCTGAGGTGCTCCAGATGCTGCATCATTTGTGTCCTTTATGGCGCACTATGCAAGGTAAAATGAACACAGTGGACATAGCAGGTACATTTGTTCCTGAACTGACAGGAGTGGCTCTGGCTCTGATCATCAGGCTGTATTGTGTAGTCTGACCTGGCGTAGGTTTAATAGCTCAAGGAGCAGCCTTACCAGCTGATTAGTCATTGCGGATTGATTTGTTTTAGCTCCAAATCCTCTGTAATACTTATAAAACCGAATGATGTTAATTTTTGTTGAATGAGTTTTAAAAATTCCAACCTTCATGTAAGTAGAAGTATGTTTGTACTAGTGGGTGTACCTTATGGCATTTTTTTTTATAGATCTTCCCTGGTTTTCAGTTCCTGGATTGTTGTCCTTACATACAAGATGAAACATTTTTATCAAAAGTCTACACAAGTAGCACGACAGGAAAAAGACCAAATTGTTGCATCAGTGGTACAGCTAATGGTGAAAGGGTTTAGTCTTGCTGCCACTTATACAGGTGCTGGTCATAAAATTAGAATATCATGAAAAAGTTGATTTGTTTCAGTAATTCCATTCAAAATGTGAAACTTATATATTCATTCATCACACACAGACTGATATACTTCAAATGTTTGTTTCTTTTAATTTTGATGATTATAACTGACAACTGATGAAATCCTCAAATTCAGTATCTCAGAAAATGTGAATATTACTTAAGACCAATACAAAAAAAAAGGATTTTTAGAAATGTTGCCAACGGAACAGTATGAACATGAAAAGTATGAGCATGTTCAGCACTCAGTACTTAGTCGGGGCTCCTTTTGCCTGGATTACTGCAGCAATGCGGCGTGGCATGGAGTCCATCAGTCTGTGGCACTGCTCAGGTGTTATGAGAGCCCAGGTTGCTCTGATAGTGGCCTTCAGCTCTTCTGAATTGTTGGCTCTGGCGTATCCCATCTTCCTCTTCACAATAGCCCACAGATGTTCCATGAGGTTAAGGTCAGGAGAGTTTGCTGGCCAATTAAGAACAGGGATACCATGGTCCTTAAAGCAGGTACTGGGAGCTTTGGCACTGTGTGCAGGTGCCAAGTCCTGTTGGAAAATGAAATCTGCATCTCCATAAAGTTGGTCAGCAGCAGGAAGCATGAAGTGCCCTAAAACTTCCTAGTAGATGGCTGCATTGACCTTGGACCTCAGAAAACACAGTGGACCAACACCAGCAGATGACATGGCACCCCAAACCATCACTGACTGTGGAAACTTTACACTGGACCTCAGCCAACGTGGATTCTGTGCCTCTCCTCTCTTCCTCCAGACTCTGGGACCTTGATCTCCAAAGGAAATGCCAAACTGACTTTGATCAGAGAACATAACTTTGGAGCACTCAGCAGCAGTCCAGTCCTTTTTGTCTTTAGCCCAGGAGAGACGCTTCTGACGCCGTCTCTTGTTCAGTGTCTCGACACGAGGACTGCGACAGCTGAAACCCATGTCTGCATACGTCTGTGGGTGGTGGTTCTTGAAGCACCGACTCCAGCTGCAGTCCACTCTTTGTGAGTCTCCCCCACATTTTTGAATGGCTTTTGTTCCACAATCCTCTCCAGGGTGTGGTTATCCCTGTTGCTTGGACACTTTTTTCTACCACATCTTTTCCTTCCCTTCGCCTCTCTATTAATGTGCTTGGACACAGAGCTCTGTGAACAGCCAGCCTCTTTAGCAATGACCTTTTGTGTCTTGCCCTCCTTGTTCAAGGTGTCAAAGGTCATCTTTGGACAACTGTCAAGTCAGCAGTCGTCCCCATGATTGTGTAGCCTACAGAACTAGACTGAGAGACCATTTAAAGGCCTTTGCAGGTGTTTGGAGTTAATTAGCTGATCAGAGTGTGTCACCAGGTGTCTTCAATATTGAACCTTTTCACAATATTCTAATTTTCTGAGATACTGAATTAAGGTTTTCATTAGTTGTCATAGTTATAATCATCAAAATGAAAAGAAACAAACATTTGAAATATCAGTCTGTGTGTAATGAATGAATATAATATACAAGTTTCACTTTTTGAATGGAATTACTGAAATAAATCAACTTTTTCATGATATTCTGATTTTATGACCAGCACCTGTAGTTTTAACAGAAGTCAACATCAGACCTCAAATAATATGAAAACCTTTCTGCGGTTATAGTTGTTTGGTCTGTAGCTGCGACTGGTATTCAAATTTGTTTGATTGGCTGAGCTGTGACGTACAGGTGATGTCACAGCAACACTGAAGGCTTTTGTTTGTGCTGTGACTGCTGAGGGGTCTTTTCTCTGTTTTAGAAGCAGCATAAGAGGCACATATGTACAAAAAAAAATCACCTGTGATGTTAAATTCATCATCCCTGACAGACAAATAAAAGCAATTTTCAGTTGTCACCTTAGGCTCCGCGAAACTGCAACAGACATTTCTCACTTTGGACATTTGTTAGGCAAAATGATTTGAAAGCTCAGCCGTATCCAAGCTGAGAAAACGCACGTGACACGGGTATGAAAGCTTCTTCCACCTACTTTTACTACTTTTTTACAACCCAAAAAATGCAACTAGAGAAAATGTAATGAAACAGGCTTTCATTTAGATGAGATTAGATCAAAGGTAATTTGTTTGTTTGAACTTTAAAAAAACAAATTGGAAATATTCAGTGCTCCATGATGTTTTTATATTGTTTTTTATGTTGATTAAAATTTGAAGGTTCAAACTCATGCTGCTGTCCTCTTCTCACTGCTCTTCCTGCAGATGTGCATGGACTCAGAGAAGCACATGATCTACACATTCGGCGGTCGGATCCTGACATGTAACGGAAGCGTGGATGACAGCCGGACATCAGAGCCACAGTTCAGTGGGCTGTACGCCTACCACTGCCAAGTGGGGACATGGAGCCTCCTGCGGGAAGATTCGTGCAATGCTGGCCCAGAGGATGTCCAGTCCCGTATCGGTCACTGCATGCTCTTCCATACTGTGAGTGTGTTATTGGGTTTATTTCTGGGCATAATTTGTCAGACTCTGAATTAAATGGTGATCAATATTTCTGTTTCATCATCAGAGGAACCGCTGTCTCTATGTCTTTGGTGGTCAGAGGTCAAAGACGTACCTCAATGATTTCTTCAGTTACGATGTGGACGGAGACCACGTAGAGATCATATCTGATGGCACCAAGAAGGACTCAGGGATGGGTAAGACTGGAAATTCCTGGGAACAGTTTGATAATTTGTCAAATATTAAATATCTTCAAATAGTTAAGGTCCACTGATTCACGAAGCTGCACCTTACGCTGATGTTTTTCTTTTATGTAAAAACGTCAGCACTGGAATGTTGTAATTCACAGGGAGAGTTCATTTCAAGTTAGATTTGAAGTTATATTTTAACTCTGTGACAACACAGTGATTGTAGTGATCAGTAAATTAGTGCAAGCATCTACCTTGCTTAGCTTGTCTGTGTGTATTTCTGACAGTTGATTTATGAGGAAGGTGAATGTCGGCAAGCCTTTTGGAAGATAACAGCTAAATTATAACTTTCAGCCATCAGCGGCTAGTCAGAACGTTCCCTCTGCTCCCTGTTTAAGGAATTTATCAGTTAACCCTGCATAGCAGGGATCAATAACCGCCCAACTTTTGTGTTATTAGATTAAGTCACCAGTAACAAACATACCACAAGTATGATAAACCTTTAATGGAGTTTTATTGTAATTTTTTATAGTAGTTTTTAGGGCTGCAATGAGTCATCGACATAATTGTTAATGTGGAATTTTAATGTTGAGGCGTCATATTCTAAAATGATGTACGTGATTTTGTAACTGCAATACACTACAGGAAGATATGGGGGCATTATTGCCTCCATTGTCTGTCAATAATTACAATACTCACGAAGAAGAAAGTAACAACATGACGATAGTGGAACAGAGAGGAGGGTGGAGAAAATGAAAGGTCAAAGGTGTGGGAGCATTTGACAGAAACCAAAATAAAGCTGAATGCAGAGCTTTCCTTCCACGGCAGCATCGCTGCAATGCTGGAGCTGTGACGTCAGCTCTGGGTGGGTACGTCAGTGCGTCGTAGATACCTGTCAATGTTTGTACAGGAATGTTTCTGTTAGTTTACCTGTCGGAGACAAGCTCTCGTGGATGATGTTTGCCGAGCGCCACCATTTCAGTGATGTTAGCTAACGAGCGAAGGACAACAGGAGCAGCTATGCTGGCTCCTATTTGTTTTCTCGCATTAATATCAGCATTCATTCTGAATAATCAAACCGCCGTATAAACTGAATCATCTGTAAACTTTTCTGCTGTTTTGGACGGAAAAAGCTTTTTGATTTAATTTGAAGCCTTATTTGAACTTTTGGACAGAGGCCATTTTTATTTACTTAGTTGCATTGCATTCACTTTAATGTGCCATCACAGTAAATGCATATTAATGTTAAAAACACATTTGATTAGTTTAAAACTCATATTTTTATGGGTCATTATTTCAATTGTGAGAAGACGACAAGGTGATATTCCCAGGTGGACAGGCTTGAACAGGTGAGGTAAGATTGAAAGAAATGAAAGATTATTCGACTACCAAAATAATCTTTAATTGCAGCCCGAATAGTTTTTGGAGTAACTTTATTATTTATTTATTTTAGATCATTTTGAGCTGTCATAATTTAATTACAGGAAGTGGCCACATGAACTTTTCAGAACTGAAAAACAAGTTTGAGCATTTTTTAAAAACTGCAACCAAATCAGTTTTACACTCCAAGTTTCACATCCAGAAGTCGAACTTCTGTGGACAACAATTTTGTTTTCTGTAACTAACTTTGGCAACAATAGGGATGGGATACATCATAGTTTCAGTAGCAAAAATGTACCACTTAGTTGTGTATCACATAGAGTAACGGTACTGTAATCCTCTATGTAATTAAATTATTTAAAATATCCGTGCCCTGCTAACTTAAGGATAAGGTCGTTGTTCATAATTCAGCAGTAAGAGAGAGACTGGGCAAACATGGGAGGATTCCAAGGTGAAAAGACTAGACTTAAATCTGATTGACTTTAATTAGGCATTCATGCTCACGCCCTCCTGTGTGGCCGAATTAAAACAGTTCTGCAAAGAGGAGTAGGCCAAAGTTCCTCCACAGCGATATGAAAGCCTCAGTGCGAGAGTCTGTAAACGCTTAATTGCAGTTCTTACTGCCAAGAATCGCAAGGAATCAGGAAGCATCAAATACTTATTCACAGCAGTTGTGTGTCATGAGGGCAGGCCTACATTGTTTGACAGGTTAGTGATGTATAGGTGTGCTGTGTCCCTCAGTTTCTTAGTCAGATCCACCTCCTGTGATGATGTCTGTATTCAACACACCAAGATGGCAACAGCACAAACTTTGAAAGCTTTGCAACAGGACCTAACTACATCACAGTGGCTACAAATATGTTTTAATATGTACAAGAAATGACAGCACAGCCCCAAAGTCCCTGTGTCTGTGTCTTGACAGGTTAGAGCTGCTTTGGCAGAAGGAGAGAGACCTACACTATGTGGAGGTGCGGATTTGTTATGTAGTGCAAAGTAGTGACATTTTTGTTGAAGGCTTCAGAAATAAATCAGTCTGCCTTAGTTTACTCTCCTGGACAACAGAAAGGCACCCTTGGTTAA
The DNA here is from genome assembly GCA_024447675.2 of Pterophyllum scalare. NCBI lineage: Eukaryota > Metazoa > Chordata > Actinopteri > Cichliformes > Cichlidae > Pterophyllum > Pterophyllum scalare. Next base: position 25,565 of record JAMQGT020000330.1, on the reverse strand, counting down.
AAGGGTTATATAAACAAAAACATTCAGTATTCTGTAGCCACTGTGTTGTTGTGGCCATATCGGATAGCTTCTGGAAAATGAGCAGAAATGGAAAACCACTGTGTTACTGTGAGCACCAGGTGCTATAAAAATTCTCCTGCAACATAAAACATGTAACTTTACCAACACTTGGAAGTCACTGGGTATATTTTATATGGAAGTGTCATGTTTTATTTGCATAATTGCCTTTTTATATATGAGTTTATTCATGTATTAAAATACTGAACTTGGAACGATGAGCAAGACTTCAAAACTTGGCTGTTCTGGATTTTCATTTTTACCTTTTTTCTTAAACGTAGTAAGGAGCTTTCTTTGAGAAGGTGTCTCAGAGAAAGTGCCTCATTGCACTTTTGATGGCATCATCTGAATGTTGTTGTGGGCTCTGTTTGACTCAGCTAAATAAAGTAATAACATTAAATGACTGAGTTTGGTGACTCCCTCACTGCTGTCAGAGAGAAATGACAGACTTTCTGCTTAAGGAGCTCCATCAGCAGACACTTCCTGCCAGATTGACTAAAATGTCTGCCACAGTCTCAGCTTCACCTCAGACCCAATATAAATAGACCTGTCTGCCCACCACTTAGCTCGGCCTTACCCTGTCGGAGCTAGGTAGGAAGGAACAACTCTACGACTCGATGATACATGGGTGAGAAACTGAAACATTCAAATAAGTGCACAAGTGAAACTTTGAGGGAGGAAGAACATGTATTTTTAAAGAATTAGCAAAGCCAAACACTTCTCTCTCCTCCTCCATTTTTCTTTGATCAGTCTTGCGTGTTGACGTGTGCTGAGGCTCAGTACTGAAACAGCAGCTTGTCCTGTGGTGCTGACTTGTAACTGTGGACTACATAAAAGATGTTTGTAGCCTCTGGGGTCGGAAAAGTGAACCCATTGCATTAAAGGTACAGGTGTGTACGATCTCTCCACTAGATGTCAGCAGCCTGCTGTTTTTTTATTTTTTATTATATATCATAAAACCACCTGTCACAATTCAAGTGCATAATCTTGGCTATGATGGTTGCCGTAGGACAAAACTCTGGCCGCGGTTCATCTGTGGTGAGTGTTGGCTGTCGGCCCAGTGTTTACCTCAGCTGCCAATATGTGTCCATGTCTGATGTGTTTTTCAGATGGTCTCATTGTAATGAAACGATCGTCACTGTTGTCCATAATTAGCAGTATAACTTTTCTAGTCTCAGATGTTCCTGGATATTATTTTGAGCATCTTGTGAGCTGGTGTATGTGACTGCAAGAAAAACTGGAGATTGAAAAGCTCTCTTATTATTTGGCCATTTTCATGCATGTTTCTGGGTGTCTTGTGATATATGATTTAATAGTTCTTAAAACAGATTTTTTTCCTCATCATTATCTTATCCAGCTCATTAAAGTGTCAGAAATATCATTAATAATCGATTTAAAACATAGTCACACGTTTTCCAAGTCTGAATTGTTTGAAGTTGACACATTTGAATGAATTGCTAATTTTCCAGCATTTAAATCGGCAGATCACCGCGGCAGCTCTGATGCCGAGTCAGTTTGGTGCTGAGCTGTTTGCAGCTCATCATGAGTTTCATGCTTGTTGTGCTTTCTCCACTGCGTGCACAATTCAGGGAGGGGAAAAACATGCCAAATGCAGTTTGCTGAGAATGGAGTCACTCATGAATGTGGCTGAGCCGCAGGCGCTATTTATATTAGCGATTTAGTAGAGGCTGCATTAGCTTAGGTTTCTACCTACCATGTTTATTGCTGACCTGCCAGCTAAAGTCATAAGTTTCTGTTGAAGCTGGGAGAGAAACAAATTGCAAACAGTAGCATTTCATTCCTGATTTTGTCAAACTCACATTTGTGGATATCCTTTAGCTGGCCTCAGACCTGCTATAATCACAGGAGAACAGCGGTTTGTGTTGCCATGCCTCATCACACCGAGCTGCATTTGCATGCGGTTCATTCTTTCTTTCTATGTCAGTCCTTGTTGCCATGGTGCTCGTTGCTATGTTATCAAGTAGTTTTCTTTGATAGCCACTAATATGGCCCCTTTACTTTTTCTTTTCATTTTGTTGAGACAGAGGTTTTCTTCTTATCAGTACTCCATGCCAACAAGAGCCGCTGACCTACATAAAGTTAGCATTTCTTTATCTCAGCTGAATCTGACCTACAGGAGAAGTGATAGGAGAAGTAGTTATCGCTAAGATGACCTGCCAATCCATTTGTTTGCTTCTTTTTGTGTGTGCAGTGCCGATGACGGGCTTTACCCAGAGAGCCACCATCGACCCTGAGCTCAATGAGATCCACGTGCTGTCAGGCCTCAGCAAAGACAAGGACAAACGGGAGGAGAACGTGCGCAACTCCTTCTGGATCTACGACATCGCCCGCAACAACTGGTAGGAGGCACACAGAGAGATAAACATTCACTCTGTCCTACTGAAACCTTTCTCTGATCATAACCACAACAACACTCACAGGAAGTACTTTCACACACCGGCTCTTTGTAGCCAAGATGTTCACCACAACACACAGCAGAGCATGCATGCAAACGGTACTCACATGCTCTTCGCACTCAACATTTCTATACAAATGTCAGCGCTGTAGAGCGTCACATGTCAAAGCATTTCACAACCTCTCCATGCACAGAGGTGGTAATCCCTGAGCCTTTCATCAGGAAACTGCTTGTTCCCTCTGTGTGTGTGTGTGTGTGTGTGTGTGTGTGTGTGTGTGTGTGTGTGCGCGCGCGCGCGCCATGTTTGGATTGTTTGTGAAAGAACAGGCTGTCAGGCTGCAGCCCCCTCTGTTCCAGACACTGATTTCAATAAATGTTCTTGTACTTGGTGTCCAGTGAAATAATTCAGTGAGACACTAAGGACTCACTCACATAATGTTCTATTTCTTTGAGAGCACCAGCTTAACTGTTAGACCTTGGGGCGTAAACATTTTGCTCTTAATTTCCCAACTCCATCCAATGGTTGTTTGAGGGTTCAGACCTGGTCTTATGATTCTTTAGGATGGAGTTAATGTGTTTGAAAGGGCAGGGACATGCAGGACGTCAGTAATGGTCCTCACAAAGATGCAAGTTTATGTTTGTGCTGTGACAAACTGCATTTGTTGAAGTTTATCCTTAAGGGCTTCAGGAAGTGTTCTGTATTTTTGTCATTAATGGAAAAAGTATTCTTTTTCCTCGCTCACTTTATGTGTGTGTGTTTGCTCAGGTCTTGTGTGTATAAGAATGATCAGGCAGTGAAAGAAAACCCAAGCAAGGCTCTGCAGGAGGAGGAGCCGTGTCCACGCTTTGCACACCAGCTGGTCTACGATGAGATGCACAAAGTAATGCACACTCATGTACTGCACAGTTTTATATGTCAAAAACCTCAGAGGGGCAAGTTGCAGTCCAGCTCCCACAGTTCATTCACACAGCTGGCTCTGTTGGCTGCTGTTCCATTAACACTTAGTGTAACCATTTCACTTCATTAACACTGTGAGAAGCAAACCAGAGAAGAGAACCAGCAAAACGAAGTGCTCCATGGTGGACAACTTAGAGGGATGACAAAAATCCAAATTTTAGAGTAAATGGAATCCTTGGCTATGACCTGAAATCTTTACAGGGAAAAAAAATCACAAATTCAATTAATGATGAAGAATTTGTAAGAGATTCTTTTTCCTCACAAAGAGACCAAATCAAAGGCCAGAAATGATAAATATGAACAAATGAACCATCATGTTTCTTGCAGAATAATCATTACTTTTTGTTCTAACAAAAATTAAGTTTTTGTTGACACAAGTGTAGTAGATCCTCCTTTGACATACTTCTGACTGATGTTAAGCTACTAACAATAAAGATCAACTCTGGGGTTTTTTTGTTTTGTTTTGTTTTCAAGCTTTATTTAAAAAGTAAGACTTCCCGACAGCAGTTACATGTAGAGGAAGTGTGCATTAACTGGGGAACGGGGATGAAGAAATAAAGCCTAAAAAAGCCTGCCCCAGATAAAGGCCTGGTTCTCTTAGCCACTGAGATCAGTGCATTTAAGGTATTTGCCTTCTTGCCTATGGGTTGATGACAAAGAATTTTACAACATGAATGTAACCAACAAGAATAGATGTGAGTGGTATAAATCTTGTATTCATACTACAGACACAAACACGAATAAGCACATTTCTCTTATCCAAAGCATCTAAAGCTAATTCTGATATTATTGATGACAAGAGTGAATAATATCGAATTCTGTGTTTCCAGGTGCATTACCTGTTCGGTGGAAACCCTGGGAAGTCTTGTTCTCCTAAGATGCGCCTGGATGACTTTTGGTCCCTCAAACTGTGTCGGCCCTCTAAGGAGTACCTGCTCCGCCACTGCAGATACCTCATCAGAAAATACAGGTCTGCACCTCTTCTTTTTTTTTCTTTTTTTTTTAAATGCCAGCAGCCATCACAACTGCATCATGAAATGTGCTTTGCTCCCTTTGCTCTAAAATTGTAGGAATAATGCTCAACAAGTCTTTCAGGTTGATAGTTTAAACTACGATCTGCTAAGGATCAGGTGTTTCATACAAAAGCTTCAGCTGTTTTTTAGTGTCAGACTTATTATTAATGTGTAGCTATAAATTGTTGCAGATGTTGCGGAAAACAAAACATCAAAGCATCCGAATCTTATGGCTAAAATGACACGATTTTTATATTTGAAATTAAAATTAAAGAACTGCCAGTAAATGTAGATTCCCCATAATGCATTTAACAACATGACAAGAGAAGGGTACATTTATTCTAAGACCTTTGACTTGGTGATGGAGTGTCATTGAAAGGCCTGCCTTTGAAGATTTAAGCATTCAGTTGCTTTGCATCGGTTGCCACCTACTGGTCAGTAGTTTTAACTGCAGCTCCCTCTGTCTGCTTACATCACTGCGTGGTGGTTTCTCAGGTTTGAAGAAAAAGCCCAGTCAGAGCCACTGAGTGCACTGAAGTACCTCCAGAATGACCTGTCACTCACTGTGGACCACACAGACCCAGATGAGACAAAAGAGGTACAGGATTTCCATTTGTATACTGTGCAGTTTTATGTTTCAATTTTCAGTCTTTTGATGCATTCATATACATGTATGTAATTATGACTTATGAAGAAAAGGTTAAAAAAAAAACAACAACAAAAAAAACAGGTGACATGAGCATTAATTAAGTTCCAGTGAGTCTGACAAAAAAAGAAAATCTAGTGTGGACATTGTGAATAATGCAGAAGTCGAGCCCCTGCTGTAATTTGCAACCTCGGTCTGTGCAGACAGAAGTGTGCTCAGGTGTATCCTGCCCTCATCTGTATTCAGAGTGGCGCAGCACCTACTGCAGCAGGAGCTTTGTCTGATAGAGCCGTTTGTTTGTTTGGTGCTGTAGAGTGTTAAAGTGACTCAGACGTTTGTGCTGTGTGCTTCAGTTCCAGCTCCTGCCCTCTGCTCTCTTCAAGTCCAGCTCTGACTTCATCCCTCTTGGTAAGAATCTGATCAGTGTTCATCCAAACACACTTTCTGTACACACAGGAAATGGAGGGTTCAGTTTGCCTGCATGTTTATAGTCTCAGCTGCCATACTGAGAACCTAAGATTAAAGCTGGAAAACATTGTACCTGAGCCAAATTTTGACAGGGCAAGTTTGATAATGGTTCTGTGTTTCTGTTGAAGTTTCTCAAGTGATGTCATGTGCTCATTGCTTAAGAGTGGTCCACAGTATTGGGCGTGATACGAGTTAGTGGTCATGTGTCTGTAAAAAAACAAAAAACAAAACAAAAACAAAAACAACCCCTCAATTGCACTTTTAGGGCCATTTTCTCATATAGCCAGCACTTTTGCATCAGTGCACATGCTGCATTTTTGAGGCTGCCGTCAGTCTTGTTACTGTTGTTTACTGCACATAGAAATTTGTTCCCTTACTTGAGCCTTTGAGGCCTCCCAGTTAAAATGAGCACAGTGGTAAAAAGTTCCCAGAATAATTGCCCCTCTTATTTTCATTTTGCTTTAACCAGATGAAGGCTAGTTGAAATGAATAGGAGGGATCTGGTCAAGAAGGCTGCATGAAAGTTATCATCACAGTGTTCAGCTGATTTTGATTTATTACAGGAGTTATTATAGTTTTGTATTTTCACTTAATTTTTAGTTTTTGGTTCAAGTTTTTCTTTTTAGTGAGTGGTTTTTCTCATTTAATTATATTTTTATTGCTCAATGTTTACTTTTAATGTAGGTTTAGTTTTGTTTATGGGCCCCTCCCTGAGCCTGGTGCTGCTGGAGGCTTCTTCCTGTTAAAAGGGAGTTTTTCCTCCTCACTGTTACCAAATGCTTGCTCATTGTGACTGTTGGGTTTTCTCTGTATTATTGTAGGGTCTCTACCTTGCTATATAAAGTGCTTTAAGGCGACTGTTTGTTGTGACCTTATATTGACAAATTTGACCAAATGAAGACTAAAACCAACCACATATCCAGTATATTTGTTTTTCAGTCACGTTTGGATTACTAGAATAACCTTGGATGTTACTGCTGCTGTGAAGGCAGCATTTTACTGCTCTCATTGGTTTAAGTTTGGCTAGTTTGAACTATTCTTTTTTTTATTCTTCCTTATTTCCCTCTAAATTATTACTTCAAGAGGTGGGAGACAGCATTGGGTTGAACTGTATTTCAGGGGTTTCATAAAATTTTGTGTGTGAGAACCTCATTCTGTGTACTGAGTCTAAATATTGCCTGTAATTCTTAAACCACACAGTTTGTTTAGAGTCATCATTTTCTGAGGTTCAGACTTGTAATGTAAGCATACACCCTGTGCTCTGCAGGTGGATTGAATGAATCCAAATATGGTGAAAGTTTTTCCTCTCTCCTCATCGCTCTCCTTTGTGTCTTCCTCAGGCTTCTCAGACGTAGACCAGACGTACGCTCAGCGGACGCAGCTCTTCGATACGCTTGTCAACTTCTTCCCGGACAGCATGACTCCACCTAAGGGCAACTTGGTAGACCTCATCACGCTCTAGCCCCTCCCACTCAGCCACCCGACCCACTGCACTAACTGAACACCCACCTGCGCACACACCACGTGGAGACAGAGACCAGTTATTTTTCTATTCTTGAACCCCCCTGGTGGGATTACACGTCATCCACCTCCACCCCACTGATCTGCTGCTATTACAGGCTGCGTTACTATGACAATGAGGGCATCACACACACAACAACACTGTCCTTGTTGAATAAGTGAAATTTCCACAACAGCCTGGGGGGGTGTGTGTGTGTGTGTGTTTGCGCGTGTGCGTGCACATGTGCTTTTTCCTTTTTGTTCTCTTGCTGATGATGATGATGATTTTTTGGAGCATGCCAAGTCCCTCTAAACATTGCTTCACTTTTTTTTTTTCTTTCCAGAAAAGTTGAAGCCAAAAAAAAAGAAAAAAAAAAAGAAATTGCACATTTGTTTGCAGTCTTTTTCTCCTAACTCTTCCTTTTTTCTCTCTAAGTGCTGGATTGGTGCATTCAGAATCCCTCACAGCCACAGGTGTCCGTTCACATGTTTACATCAAAACAGTTGAGGAGAAGACATCTGAGGCCAATCGTTAAAAACTTTTTTTTTTTCCTCTCTCCTGCAAAACTTGGTGTCAGCTGTCATTTTAATGATTTGGTAAGCTCGCTTTCCTGCAGCACATGTCCCTATTTATGACTGTGACGGCCGCACAGGCTCAGAAAAAGTCACCAATTTTAATAACGTTGTAGGAACAATAGAGGAATGATTCTATGAGATAAAGTTTAATATATATATCTAAATATACATATGTATTGGTTTTGGTTGCTATCCCTGTAAAACTGGCTGATAAAAGTGAAATTTCTTTCCTCAGTAATTATTGGACTGTAATTTAATTCTAAGTGGTTAAATGATGTACAGAATATGTAAATATACATAGGGATTTGTTCAAAGGTTCCTGGATGTAACCGATTCTCTGCCAGGTCATTCTCTTTTGTCCCCCTCCTTATGAAAATCCATCAGGGTCCAGTATCTTTGTGGCTCTATGGAGAAAAAGTTCAGAGCTGGTCTGAGCATGTGAGTGAAGTGCTGCTGCCGGTGATCCACTTTGATCTTTGCAGAGTCGGTGAACGTGTTTCAGTTTGCAGGTTGGAAAGATGTTCGTTCGGTGTGGTGAAACTGTCCCGACTTATTACTAATATCCACTTTCATAGTTTATGAATCCGATACAGGATTGAAAACAAGCAGTCTGAAAAGTCCATCCAACGCAATCCAGCGTTGTAGTCCGTATCACTCACAACAAGACCGAGAGTTTAATGACATTTTAGTAAATTTTGTCTACTCTTCTTTACTAAATATCACAAAACTGGTCTGCAGCTATAATTTTTTATGATGAATTAATTTATTTTTTTTTCATATAACGAATGGCTCAGCCCAAGAAAATGAAAAAGAACACAAACAATCAAGTTTTTGCTTAAAAATGTTCAAATAACAAATGAGCTAATCACAGTAATTGGCAATTAACATTTTGTTACTACTACTGCATTTGTTAATGAATTCCTGTCATTGATTTGGATGTGACGATGATCTTTAGTTAACTCTTAAATTAGAGTTTAATACTGACTCATTACACACTCTTGGACTGGCTGAACTTCATTCTTACAGCTTTTGGAGGAAGTCCTGTGTGTGTGTGTGTGTGTGTGTGTGTGTGTGTGTGTGTGTGTGTCTGTCCACTCAACAGGAGCAGGAACTAGCAGTGATCATAATTCCCAGCACCTTGTGTTTTTTGCTTTTTTTTCAGGTATTGTATTCCCCGGCTGAAGAGGAACCTTTGACATAAATGTATACTGATTGGTCCAATGGCAACCAGGATATTAAAAAATCTGTGAGAACATCAGTTTTGTAGGATGGAAGTGTAGAGGAACTCGTGTTGGCCTGCTGGGCCTTTTGAACTCGTCTGTCTTCATGAACACACGCTGCATAACAAATGTTTCTGATCACAAGGTGTTGGTGTCGTAGTTGTTGCTACACCAACTGCCAGCTAGCTGGTAAATCACATTAGTGTTTGCAGTGGTGGCGTGACTGCAAACACTGAATGTAGCTGTTCTGGGAACTTTGCATTTTGTGGTTGCCGTCAGTGAGTCCCCAGAACTTATTGGTCTAAAACGCACCTGTGAAATGATGACCTAAAACAAACAGGTGCATCATGGTCTGGTTGCACTCTCAAGTTGCTAAAAGTTCACCTTTCAGAAACAAATTAGGTTTAGACACTTGAGACTTTTCTCACCAAACTGGCTCCTTGTTTGATCCTGTCATGTGTAACAGGAAGCATGCAAAGCTTCATGCAAAGACCTGATTGAAATCCTGCTCCTAGTCAGTTTCCAGGTTCTGGCTGTGACCTCACAATAGGAAGAAAAACATGGGTGGAAGTTTAAATCAATTCAGAGTTGATCAAATATAAAGATTGCTTAGGGAGGAGGTCAAAGGTCAGGGCCGCTGGGTATGTGTAACCCTGGTCACCGTACTGCTACATTTACCTTTGCTGTCTCCAAACAACACCGAGGGGTTTCACGTCACATCACCCTGACACATCTGCTATGACTGTTAACCACCATTCATAGTGTGTGTTATGCACACTTGTGTCTGTGAGCTTCAAGAACATTAAGCACAGTTTAAGAAAAGTGTGGATTTGTTTGTGTAATGTCTGCAAATTTAAAAAATTCTTTCATGTTTTAAAGTATTTTCTCATGCTCAGGTTGAATCACAGATGCTGAGTTACATTTCATTCATTGGAGACAATGATTTACAAGTAAAGTGTTTATTTTGAAATTAAATGACCCTTTTTCTTTTTAAACCCTAAATGTAATGGCTATAAGTCATGCACCATAAATTTCATTAGCGGTGATTCCATAATAAGATTCAAGGAATTTTTAATGTCCAAGAACAGTTCAAGGAAGTAAAATGCTCCTTCAGATCTTAATCGGTGTTAGAAATCCTTGTAAAATTAGCCCATTTAGTCAGCTGATGTATCAGAAAACAATAGCCGTGTTGCTGCTTCTTTGTGTGGCAGCTAAAGGAGGCCAAACTTCATAAAGTGAGGATTAAAAACTGAACAAAAGGCCTGGATTTTGTCTTTGGATTCTTTCTGTAGCTCCAGATGTGTCAGAATATAATCAACTAAAGCCAAATTAAATAGATTTTCATCAGCAGGTTAAGAAAATGTTGGAGCACTCAACCAATAACTACCGTGTGACACCTTAAGGTCCCCAGAAGGTCCTGAACCTTCAATAAGGTAGTCGTCAGCAGGAGTGAGAGCAGATGAGACCCTGATGGAAATGTTCAAGAATCGAACTCTGGTTTTTATTGTTTCTCAGTCTTGGCTTTAAATGACCGCCGAGCACTGATCAGTGTTTCCTGCTTTGTGTGCTGTGACCAGTATGCAAATGAAATGTTCACTCAGAACATATTTTCTTTTTTCTTTTTTTTTTTTTGGCTCAGAACATTGATACTACACACTAGCAGTGACATTGTGACAGCGTTCGTTACTGTAAACAAAGTCGCAGCAGAGTTTCTGGTTCCCTTACAGCCAGAATGGTAGAAGTAACACTTGAAGTTATAGGAAATGGCTAACATTTGATCTTGATATATATCCCCTGTAAAACCATAAGTTTTCATTGTAACACAAGCGTGGACATGATGGGCATAGCCGCTGAGACATCACCTATGTGTTTTGGACATTGACAATATTAACAACGTTAGTGCCGTGTTTGCATTTTGGAACTGTTTGAGGATGAACTGCCAAGTTGTCAGCTTAGGTTTAGCAAGCTTGGTTAGGAAGCTGCTAATAAACTGTACAGGTGCGATAATGACAAAGAGGACACCTTAAACTAAGCCGTACCTGTATACACCTAGCATGAGGGATGGAATCACTTTCCATAATGGCCGAAACAGTTTTTGTAGAAGGCTGTAAGGTTTTTTTTAATGGCGTAAAGACGAGCATTTTAACATGGGGGTCTGTGGTAATTGACTCACCTTTGGAGCCAGCCTCAAGTGGCCTCTATAAGAACTGCATTGTCTTCTTTTGTTTTCAGGCTTGCAGGTCGCTGCTTGGTTGTACAGACAAAACAAGATATGGAGTCTTAATAAGTAAGCCTTTGAGCACTTGGACAGAGCCAAGCTACTGTTGGTGTTCCTCTACACTTCTGCAGCCTTTGTATCAAATGTCAGACTCTTCCTTAAAGTGTGTGTGATTTGTAGCAAATGGGCTACTGGGTATCTGGCCAAGTTAATAATGAGCAGAGGTCGAATTTGCATCCAATTAATTGAGCCAGGACGCCTCACTGTTTATCCTAATGATGACATTTAACCTGAAACAAAGCTTGTCCCATTAGTTCACCCTTTGTACCTGATGTAAACCCCTTCCCAGGATGCAGGTTGTTGTGATTGTTTCCTTAATGAGTAGATTGCATCATGATAACATCATTGTGTGTTACTAATCTTTCAGTCAGCAGGGATCAGAAGTGACCTGCTGCTCAGTCTCTTGAGTTTCTAAATTTACTAGCTGATGAAGTGTAACAGTTTATTAAATCTTCATTTTGGGGGTTAATGTATTTGGAGGAGGATTATGACACATTTGTGTTCATATTGTTGCCTGTGTTGTGCTGATAAAGTGGAAACACGTGTGATGATTTAAAAAGAAAGTCCAGCTGGAGAAATGATGATATTTTGATAATATTTAGGGCTCACCACACTGGCCGTAGCATTTGTGTTTTGTACCAGCAGAAAGCTGTGGTTAAGACGACTCATTCAAAGCACCTTTATAAGACACACAATGCCAAATATGACTTTTCTTTCTTTATATTTCTCTTTGTTTGGGTGGGACTCAGGAGTTTTAAAGCTGGTACTCTCAGATCAATGAGCACTACTCTGTGGATTACAGTGAATGTGTAGAAAGCCTTGTAGTATTGCATTGTATGTAATGTATATAATGAATAAAGATTGTATTTTGTTCAAGTTTTCCTAACTGCTGTATCTGTGCTTTTTTTTCCTGCCCCCTGGTGGCCAAATGAAAGTATTTCTGAGGAAAACTACAGCGTGGGGGGAAAAAAATTCCTTTATTTGCAAATTAGAACAGGTACAACGATATAATGGCCAAGGCCATCCACAGTTTACAGCTTCCAGTGTGTCAGACCCCTGCTGTTTGCCTTCAGCAGCAAACAAACCATAAATACATAAAATACTGGTAATGTGCTTTGGTGGAACTATACACAACTATAATAAAGGTAACCTCGAAGTCACAAACAGAATCACAACAGTTAAAAGAAACACACACAGGTTGGATTGAAGTGACCAGTGTGATGATTCAGTTGTACATAACACAGGTTTAAGTGAAAGTAAATATATATTAATTGTTTTAAATCGAGTGAAATTATTGGACTGAGCAGAATTTCAAAATAAAAGTTTTTCTGCTGTGAGGGTTTTAATGTCAGATGCCCTGAAAGCTATTTACAGCGTGGCTTTGAGGAGCAAAGTCTGTGCAGTGATATCCTCATAACCAATACTCAGCTGATTTAGGAGTTTGTGCTCTGGGTGCACAGATGTTACAACTGTGAGAGTAAGGGAGTAAAGGGTTGCTTGAGGGTAATTTGGTATGAGTACAGCTTGTTGTATTATAACGGATTAGTATTGTCTCCAGTCAGCAATAATAACATGGTTACAGTGAAGCAGGGCAAAAACATGAGCACATAATGAGAGATGATTTAAACAAACCATGGATTAAAGCAGAAACTCTCTTTAATAGTAAAAATATTACTTATATTTTAAGTGGGAAACTATCACAGTTTACAGACTGATAGCAGCCTCATTAAATTTACAACAAATTATCTGCAGCGTGGGATTATTTTTGCTTTAAAGCCTCTGTGTGATACTCCTGAACAAGTTTCAAAGGATTGAAGGATCATGACCCATCCAGCGTGCCTTCATTCTCTGAGGTTAATTTAGCTGCTATAATGCAAAAGCCTTTTACTGGAGCCGGGCTACAGCGCAGCCCATTTTCCAGGCCGTCACATTCAGGATTGCCTCTGTTTTGTTTTTCCTAACAATGTCAAACTGTTGCTAGGACACCTCCAACTTCAGACGAGGTTCATTTCAGCATCATGAATCCACGAGACTTACAAGGTGCCCAGCATCCCAAAAAGAAAAAAAGGGTAATTTTGATGATGTCATCACAGTGAAAGGGGGCTTGGCCATCAGAGGAAAACACTAACCTGCATCTGAAGTGAGCTGCACATTGCAACAGCGCTGACCTGACCTTCTGCAATAAACACATCTTTGCCTGTAGGATGCTGAGGGATCACTCCTGCCGTTTTTTTTTCTTTCTTTTGCTGCATTATTTTTCAGTGTCTCACTTCACAAGCACACCTGAGAGCCTAACCTATTATCAAGGCCAGGAATCTAAAAGTTATCACTGTATTTTTTAATGTAGCATACACGAGTGATGTCCTCTTATGTAAACCCCAAGGTTTTCTCTTGATTGCAGTACATCTAAATAACTTTAAGAGAGAATCATCTGTCCCCTCTGGCTTTCCACACACCACAGAGTCAATATGAGCCACTTTGAATTAAACCCAGTCACTTGCCCGCCCAACACCAGCAGCATCTTTACGGGCATGTCTTTCCTTTTATGAACAAGGTTTGTTCTCAGCTGTATGAGTACAGCCTTCATTCTCAAATCACTGGGTGCTTTGAAGTATCCCAAGGTCGCCTTCCTAAGTGTAGTAACTCTAGAATGGCCAGCGCAGATGTCTGTTCATCGGGAGCGAATCATGATGCAAAGCGATGAGTTTTGCAGCACTGCTCCTTCGTCAACTGCAGCAAATGATACACAAATGATCCACCGATGTGCAGCTTCTTTTGTGAGTACAGTGACACAACCAGGCAGCCGCTGTCTTTGTTCCAGATGAAGTAAATAGCACAGTACAAACTGATATTAAAAAAGTTGATTTGTGCTCTATAGGAAGTCGCACATTTCAATATATTTATATAGAAAAAGTGTAAAACAACAATAACTGACTTAGTGGATTTTTAAAAATGTATTCCATGAAGCTTTCAAGGCCACAGTTATCGCTGCGCCAACTTACAGCATAAATACATCAAACAGAGCAGCACCTAAACATGACACGCCTCACTATGGGATGTATTTCTATGAGAACATGTTGCCTGGCTACAGGGGCATGAGGGACAAGAGTTTACGATGTGTGGACATTATGTCATTTGTTGTGGTTGTTGTTGGCCCAGGTGGGTTACAGGTGGGTGTCCTCCTCATCAGGGATGTCCTCTTTTAGCAGGTTGTCAAAGGGGGCGATCCAGCTATCGTTGAACTCTCCATTCAGCGCCACCTTCTTCTCCTGCATCTCGGGCTGCACCTCCATCACTTCCAGCGTGGGGTTATCATGGTAACCGTTTTCCACCGTCTGCAGCTCTTCTGTCAAGTGTTGCTGTGGAGATTAAGAGGACAAAGTTTCTAAAAAATCATTGTAATCATTCATGTCACTTCCTGTTAGTTGTAACCTCTGTATTGTTAAAATTCATATGTCGGTACGATTAATGTTGTTTATATGTATTTATTTTTTTCTACAATAACTTTATTTAATGAAGACATGCAAAATTGTACCTTCACAGTATGATGGTTTCCTGACTTTTAGGCCTTTTTAAAAATTATTTTGGCACAGAAGGAAGTTTAATTTAACCATGCAGTCTCTCTAAAGTATGAATATATGAAAAACCAATATAGATGAAATGCCACTGGAATATATTCACTAGTTCTTGAAATTAAAGCTACCATGAATTACAGTATAATGGAAATCATGCCATAGCCTAGAGGATATTTTGGGCCTGTCTGTTGAATCCGGAAACTTACCTGGTTCTCATTGTAAGGCTTGCGGTGGTGGGAGGCACAGGCAGCAAGAATGACAATCATGATGAGCAGGGCTATGCAGGAGGCCAGGATGGCTATGAGAGTTCTGTTATCCTTCAGTTTCTGCACGAGGAAAAAAAAACAGAGGAATGAGTACTTGGAATTACGCTGGAGGTGTCTGCTGACCCAAAGCACTGACCCACATAAGAACCCTCACCGTGGTGATTTCTTCGTAATACTGTTGTGCGACGCTTGCGTTCACTGAAAGACAATTTCACATTAATTTGTTTCCAGAGGGGGGGGAAATGTATCAAATCAATGTGAGGCAGCAGGATGCTTTACCTTTGCCGTTTGTCTCCACAGAGTTAATCTTTACGGTTCCGTTATGTTTGTAATATTTCAGAGTGCAGTTTCCAGCTGCAAAGTTCACCATCAGCTTCTTGCACACTTCTTCCAGATTTTTATCTGTTGACTTTATTGGGGTAAAATGACACATTTGTGAATGTCACTGCACAAAAACACAAGGATCCATGCAACATGATGGGTTTTTGTTTCATAAATAAGACATGAGTTGGCAAAGATCTACTAGGACAGAAAAGTCGGAGGTCACGGCCAAGGTCATATTTTCCTGTGTTGTGATGTGCGGATTATTTCTGGTGTATTATTGAAGGGCATAACTGCATAGGCATTCACAGAGATAGGGTCAATACTGCTTATAAAAGAGGTGTGGGAACAAAGGAAACTGGTGAAAGGCAGGAAAGGTTCCCACTAAGACACTTTTTCCACTCTGTGATCTGAAATCCTTTTTTCCCCCCTTGTTTTAATAGCGGGCTTCACTACTTCCTGTATTGTTGCTGCTGCTGGAAACACAGAACTTGCATTCTTAAGAGCTGCACCCAAAGCTCAAATGATCATCAGTTATTACATCTTATAGAGCTGCACAGGTCACAGCTTTAGTAACAGCTTTAACGGCATGTTATAATCCCACTTCCCACACCTAGGCAGAAATCAGTGTAGGAAAAGGAAATGTAGCACAGATACTGCATGTGGCAAAATGAAGAAATCACATGTTCAGGATCTGGGCAGCATCTTCTCATACCGAGATGCAGACCGACATAAAAGTTTCTTTTTTTTTTCTCCCTTGTTCTTGCTTGAGCACTCCGGGAGAAGCGGAACAGGCAACATTTATCTGTTCCACCGCTTTCCTGCTGATTAGCACGAGTCCCATTTATTGGAAATCTTTAGTCAACATTAACTGATACATAAATGTGTCTTTTTTGCTATTTTTGCACTTAAAAAGTCCTGTTGAATATGTCATTAATTAATTAATTAATTAATTGCTTTTAGTTCTCCTTTTAATCCTATTCATTCACAGATCCACTTTCTAAGAATCAGAAGCTTAATGCTTATTTCATTTTTAAGCAAATTGGCTGCATAAACTCAGACATCATAGGAAGCTGTGCATAAATTCTGGAAGAAGGCACAGATAAATTAATTGTTCCTTTGTCATGACATCAGAGCAGTTTTAATATAGCAGCAGGCTCAGTCCATCCATTTTTAACTGTATTTCTCTTAGCCTGAAGTAACCTTAGCCATGAAAACTATATACTGTATAGGTGTGGGTAAGGACAGTCAGCATGTCTTACCTCCTCTTTGGTGTTGTGAGAATACTGCAGAGAAGAAAATAAGCATGTCATTCAAAGGCATTGACCTGATTGCTATTAAATGGAAGTAAAGGTAAGTAGACTTCATAGTATTGTCATAGTATTGCTTACATAAAACACCAGAGGAGGCGATGTGGTGGGTATCGTGGTGGTGGTGGTGGTGGTGATGGGTGTGGTAGTGATTGTGGTGGTGGGTGTGGTAGTGGTGGTAATGGTATTAGTGACTGTGGTTTTCTGGAGCAAATCTGGTGTCTTTGTTGAAGAAGGTTGTGTCCTCTCGCTGAGGGGGGTGCTGGAGACCCCCATGATCGTAGAGGCCACTGAGGTCACTGTAGTGTGTTTTTGCCTAGGGTCATTGGATTCAGTGGAACCTTCAACCAGAAATAACAACAACAACAATAAGGAGTAGTCCTCAGATCCCTCTGAGCCAGTGAGAGCTATGCAGTAATGAAATACATTACAGTTGACACTACCTGTTTACAGTTACATAAAGATAAATCCATCCAAAATAATGACAACTGGAGGGGCACATTTGTGCAAATACATACCCGTAAATCTAATTAATTCAAATTCATGTAGTATTAGAAAAAAAAACACTTCCACATGTTAGAGGCAATAATTTAACACAACAAAAACTCATTTTATTTCCCAATTACTTGGGAAAAAATGATCACACAGATCTCTGCAGGGTGCAGTGCTCAAGTGCAATATCACATCATAGTCTAGATATGAGACCTTTGCAGTCTCATATCATCCCACCATAATTACAATGGCATCTGCGTTAATATATGTGTGTCTAGGTAAATTATTCTGTAGTATTTTAAACAAAATGTAATAATTTATAGTATTTTAAACAAAATATGTGGTAACTAACTACAATAAAAGGAACATCTCACCGCTGTGCTCGCCACAAGGGTTCCTCCATTAAAAGTACGCAGTCATGTTTTGCTTGGGGATCAAATTCTTATTTCACTCAGTGACATGCAAATCAATTCATAACTTTTATGTAATGTGTCTCTCTTCATTAAGATGAAACTACTACTATCAAATAATTGTTTCCCCAACTGCATCTATTTATCCGGCTTGTACTTCTTGTATTTATATTAAGGAGTGTAAACTGTGACTTGGTTTAGCGCTTAAGTTAAAATGCTACTTATCTTAGGGAAGGCTTTTATTTTTGACACTGACTACTGCATGCAGAGAACATGTTATGTATATTTTCTTTGACGGCATTAAATAAAACCTGAGAGAAGTTAAAAGGTCTACTTTTATGTTGAGCTTTGAAAACTGGAATTTGTTCACATACAGTTTGCTGTGTGGTTTGCTAATAGTGTTTGTTGTTTATCGCAAGGTAATCAGACACTCATACTAGAGCTACCAGAGAGAGTTTGTTGGGAATCAAACACTTGATGTGCAAATCAATTTATAACTTTTATGCTGTGTTCTTAGCTCAATTATAGGCCAATCTCCAACCTTCCTTTTCTCTCCAAAACCCTTGAAAGAGTAGTTGTAAAACAGCTAACTGATCGTCTGCAGAGGAACGGTTTATTTGAAGAGTTTCAGTCAGGTTTCAGAATTCCTCACAGTACAGCTCTGCTCACTCGGGCTGATCCTGCCATCTGAGTCACGCCTAATGAAAATCTTAGCATCTTCAACCCTGCCACCTCCTGCTAGGCCTCCTGTCTTTGCCTCTGTCGTCTCTGTCTGACATCACTGACTCCTACCATACATCATAGTGGGTCTCACTATCATCTTCTAAACCTTCCCTTTCACTCTTGCTGTCATTCTTCTGTCACAAATCACCCCTGACACTCGTCACCAGCCACTTCATCCTGCCTGTGCTCTCTTCTTCATCTCTGTTGTGCATTGTCCATTGCTTTGAATGGTTTGCCCCAGATATTTAAACTCATCTACTTTTACTATCTCTACTCCTCGCATGTTCACCTTTCCACCTGTCTCCCTCTCATTCACACACATGTATTATACTCTTGTTTCTACTGACTTTCATTCCTCTTCTCTCCAGAGACTGATGAGCATTCATACTAATGCTTGGCTTCTTTATTTAATTACAGCTTTTAACTTTTAATATGTGTGGCCTCCCTCCTTTGTCACATTCTCATGAGTCCGGCTGTGTCAATAAGGCAACAATGGTATTTTACACCTTTACAAAATACTTTTAACTTTCTCTAGATTTTT
Source organism: Pterophyllum scalare (assembly GCA_024447675.2). Classification (NCBI taxonomy): domain Eukaryota; kingdom Metazoa; phylum Chordata; class Actinopteri; order Cichliformes; family Cichlidae; genus Pterophyllum; species Pterophyllum scalare. Next base: position 6,795 of record JAMQGT020000330.1, on the reverse strand, counting down.
GCTCCTCTACCGTGTCTTACGTTAGCATGGCATCACATCATCAGATCTAGAATAGCAGTGCATTTTACTACTTACTTCAGCAAGGCTTCAAAAGCGTGAGACTCCAGAACTAGACCAATGGTGCTGGATGTTGAAACGGCATTTTAGACAGTTCTAAGTCATTTTGTTCCAAGTTATCCATATCCAAGTGTTTCTTTCACTTCAGCGCAGTTTAAAAATCATCTATAGAGGCCATCACGTCGTGTCTGTTTTACACTGTGTGTTACTCACTGGTTTTTCTGACAAGTAAGGCCGTGGTAACTCATCATAAAATGGTTTTGTTGATGTTCTTAAAACTCTCAAAAACTCTTGTTTTTCTCCTTTTTTTTCTAATCTGAACGCCCTCTCTGTTCGAGCTATAGATGGATGTGTGTGTCCTAATTCAGTTGGGTCATTAGGTTATTGAACTGTTATTTTCATATTGTAATCCAGGGAATATAGGGTACAAAGAAAAGTCCTTACCTTTTTGGCTCATCGCTGTAGCGAGATTGGTGATAGGAGGCTTCATTATTTCTTTTGTTGGATGGACGGCCTCTGTGGCTACTGCTGTAACATGGGCAACAGTTTCTGATGACACACTAGGTACTGCAACTGCTTCAGTGGGTACAGGGGCTGCAGATATTGGGCTGTTGCTGCTGTAAGGCATTGTAGTCGTGGTCATGTTCGTGAATAAGTCAGTGGTGACAGCAGTAGAAGGGGAAGAAGTTACTTTAGTAGAAGGGTCATTATAAGTCTGATTTTGTGTGGTGCTCATTCTGACAGGCTGTGTGACAGTGCTCGATTCGGTGCCCTTTGATGTGACCTCAGTCTTCACAGTAATGGGTGTGACTGCTGCAGTGTTGTGTGTGGGAGTGATATTCTGAATGGTAGTGACAGATAATGTTGTTGCTGTTGATGACATAGATGTGACTGCAGTAGGGCTTGTACTAGTCTGGATTTTAGTCTCTGCAGAGGTATTTGAACAGACATTGTGGCACAGGAAGCCTAAGGAGGAAAAGACACAAACCATTACCTTCACAGCACAGAAATGTGAGTGGCATTATAGCAAACCAATCAGTGGCAAAGACAACAGCTTACTGACCTAAAATCACTAAGAATGCATTTTTAATGCTGGACAGTACAGTCTTATTATTGAATACATTAGAAAAGGTAACCTAATGCATTTACACATCCAGAAATACAGAACAAATGAGGACTCACTTGGAACACCTCACTGTAATATTTACTTGTAGCTCTACTTTAGTATTCACCAGCACCTGAGGAAAACATTTCAATCACTTCCTGCTAAAAGAGCCATTTGGCTGTCAACTATTATATTACTATACTGGTTTATCGTGGGATTATAAAGCTTTTTTCTTCTTAAAAAAGGATAAGTGGAAGAAGATGGATGGATGGATGGATGGATGGATGGATGGATGGATGGAAAATGCTTTCTGGTGCTGTTGGCAATAAGGGACAAAAGCAGTAGCTGACAAAAATGAAAACATGCAGCATGAAGATGCTAAACCTGACCTTTTGTTTCTCTGTGTCATTCTCACAATAAAAAACAATTTCAGATTGATCATAGTATTTGATCTATTTTACTATAAAATCACTGATTGGTGCAGATTTAATTTCAAAGACACTCTGAAGTCCAAGCAGCTGCTTCAACCGCTGCTCCTGGATTTCCTGCTGTGCCGACAACTGTGAGCTATCTTTTTCTGTTTGTCTATTTATAGTGACAAGGACAGGATGCGGCACACAATAAACTTGGAGGCACCGCACCCTTGATTTCAGCCTGCTTCGAGTGGCCCTGTGAACAATCCTCCTCGGTCAGAAAACAATGGCCTTACACACCCTTGTACAGCTTATGACCTCACCCCACCTACAGCGAATCCACGCTCAGTCACTGGGTTTCCATCATAGATATGTGGGGATATACACAGACACGCATAGACATCCTAAATGGCAGAATTATGACTAAAGCATCCTCAAAGGATGACCATTCTAAAAGCTCAAATGGGGGTTTAACTTGTAGGCTTTAATTTTTCCTTTGCAGTTCATTGCAGTATGAAACAAGTTTTAGAGACTTGTATCATCATGTTAATGATGAATGTGTTTTGATACATTTTTAAAAAATATGGGATGCTATTATTTTACTCTAAAATAACAGGTTGATGCAAACTTTGCATGTAGAAACGTGGTAAAAAAAAAACTGGCTTCCTTTCAGGCAATCAATTCACAACATACCCTTATGACAGCAAGCTCTCCTATCAGCGATTACACAGTCGATATATTTTGGAAACATAAACCACCCTTCTTTATCTAATTTATGAGACTCCTTAAAAAGCTTTAAGCAGCAAAAGTTCATATAAGAAATGTGGTTGAATCAGATGTTCAGCATGTAAGGCGTGAGTTTGAATGATATCCCACAAGTGAGCAGAACCGAAATTCCCACTGTCAGTGAACGCAACACCAACAGATAAGACTTCTGTTTTGGTCAAGTGGAGGCTGGTAGAGCCGAGCCTGTCCTGTCTCTGTTTAGCACAGACACATCACTTATCAGCTTTCAGCCTGCCACCCTTAACTCTGTTACTAAGAGGGTAAAGCTGGTAAAGGGGCTCAGTGGCCTGAGAGCAGACAGAGGTGGGAAGTAACAAAGTACGCATACTTTGTTACTGTACTTAAGTAGAGTTTCCAGGTATCTGTAACAGGCTCATTACTTTAGGTTTAACGGATTTATTCCACAACACTTCAAACATCAAACTGATTTGAGCCTATATGGAGGGAACAATAACAAAAACAGGCAGTCCTATTTGTGTGTCCATCACCAGGGCTTATCACACACAAAGAGATGAACACACAAACTGTTTCTGTGCAGTTTGTTACACAGTGTGTCTGCTAGCTAAAGGTACAGCTGCTGTATTTCCCAGAGATGGAGAAAGATGCAAGAAGGAGGACAAGAGAGGAAGAAGAGAGGTTAGACTTAAAGGTAAGGGCTGCTTTTTGGCATCTGATAAACTGGAATCAAAGCCAGTTGTTCCCCACACTGAGCCACTACAACCAATCTCAGGGTTCCCCCACCTGCCACTTCAACCCTTTATCGTCCTTATTTTCTGTTTAGGTGTGGTCCAAAATGAGTTTGTATTCCCATGTACTAATAATATTTTATTATTATATTAATATGCCATGAGGTTCAGTTAGATTTTTATTCAGAGAAGGGAGCATCTCCTCTACACAGCAGCCTCTGCAGTGGTTGTGAAAGCTGCTCAGGTGGCTGGAACTGCCACTGGCCAAACTGCTGCCCCAGCTGGGACAAGTAAGAGGAGGAGATGTCAGTTCTGCCCATCAAAGAAGGTCTGTAAAACACATACTGCGTGCTGCAAATGTGAGAAAAATCTCTGCAAAGTCCAGGCACACACAGTTACTCACTGCCCTACTGTACACGTGCTCATTCATTACCTTATCCCCACGAGGTATTTAGGCTGTGTGTTTGATAGTGGATGTGTTTAGGGGGTGGCCTACAAATCTACTTCAGCAAAATTTTACCAGAATGACTTTTGGGAACACTTTTAGAGACTCAGCCATGAGAGTTATGAGCCAGGTAAAACTTATAAGCATAGTTAAATAACCCTGTATCATGGTTGGTGCTGGATTCTGAGGTGTTTTCTCCAACTATGTGAAGAGAAACTGATCGAGAAACACAAACACTATAAACTGTCAGGTGGAAATTCACCTTGACTATAGAGCTGAAACATATGCAGAGTGAGACCTTTCTAAACTGTCAGTGTTTCACAGTTTCTGCAGGCCTCATAATCACCTTTTTATTCATTCATTTATTTTTCAGTTCAGTCCCCCCCACCACAAACACACACACACACACACACACACACACACACACACACGTGTGCTGTCTCTTACTTCTCTTGATCCCAGTGACCCAAACTGTCACTGATGCATCTGTTTCTTAGCAGACGACGGCAACACTAATCCTGCTGTTATCAGCACCAGGGCTGTATCCCCCCCCCACACACACAACAGGACTACATACCTGTAGTCTGTTAAATCCCATTTGAACTACATCCTGCTTTTCTGTTTCCTTTTACAGGATTTGACTTTTCACTCAGTAAAATGGGCTCTTATTCAGATTTTTTAAATTTGTAATAGCTCTACGGTGCAGTTTTAAAGGTGTCATACAAAGTGACAAACCTAAAGAGTTACCATAAAACTACGCACCCGACTCTTCAAAGCCAGTCTGCCTGTTTGAGCCTCACTTTGTGCAGTGTTTTGGTCTTTCAGGCCACATTTTTACAGTTTTATTTCCCTCTCATTAACTTTATTTCTGGCAATAGCAGGCAGATCTTATAATGACAAATTCCAAAACGTTGGGATGTGATGTAAAATGTAAACAAAAACACAGCGGGTTGCAAATCTATTTAACCCATATTTTATTCACAATAGAACATAAAAAACATATCAAATTGAGACATTTTAGTATTTCATAAACATACTAGCTCATTTTGAATTTGACGGCAGCAACGTGTCATAAAAAAGCTGGGAAGGGGCAACAAGAGGCTGGAAAAGTATGTGATACTTAAAAGAAGGAAGTAAGTGGTACTGTGCTATAACAAATGTTGGATGAACTTTTTGCAGCTAATTACGCTGGCAACAGGTCAGTAACTAAGTAGCAGAAGTTCACCAATCTGCAAAAAAGTGTCTACAAATTGTAGAACAGTTTCAGAATAATGTTTTTAATTTAAACTTGAATAGCTCGTCCTTTACAGTACATAATGTCATCAGGTTAAAGCTCTATCATGCAAAGAAGAAGCCATAGTGTGTGAACATGATCTGGAAATTACTGGATGAAGCACAGTGGAAAGCTGTGGATGCCATGTCCTCGGGAGAGGGACCATCCAGCCTGTTTTCAGTGTTCAGTTCAAAAGCCTACATCTGTGATGGTATGGGTATGTGTTAGCACCTATGGAACTGGCAGCTGGAAGGGCACCATCAGTGCTGAAAGGCATATACAGGATTTTGAGCAACATATGCTCCCATCCAGATGATGTTTCTTTCATGGAAGGCCTTCACATTCCAACATGACAAAGCGAAACCACATGCTACAGCATGGTTTTTGAGTAGAAGAGCCAAGGTTCTGAAACTTTGCCTGCCTGCAGTCCAGACCTAGTGAGGGACCGTTCAGGACATTATTCCTGAAACGCTCTCACACACACTACTGAAACACTCTCACACACACTACTGAAACGCTCTCACACACACTACTGAAACGCTCTCACACACACTACTGAAACGCTCTCACACACACTACTGAAACGCTCTACACACACACTACTGAAACGCTCTCACACACACTACTGAAACGCACTCACACACACTACTGAAACGCTCTCACACACACTACTGAAACGCTCTCACACACACTACTGAAACGCACTCACACACACTACTGAAACGCTCTCACACACACTACTGAAACGCGCTCACACACACTACTGAAACGCTCTCACACACACTACTGAAACGCTCTCACACACACTACTGAAACGCTCTCACACACACTACTGAAACGCACTCACACACACTACTGAAACGCGCTCACACACACTACTGAAACGCTCTCACACACACTACTGAAACGCACTCACACACACTACTGAAACGCTCTCACACACACTACTGAAACGCGCTCACACACACTACTGAAACGCACTCACACACACTACTGAAACGCTCTCACACACACTACTGAAACGCGCTCACACACACTACTGAAACGCTCTCACACACACTACTGAAACGCTCTCACACACACTACTGAAACGCTCTCACACACACTACTGAAACGCACTCACACACACTACTGAAACGCTCTCACACACACTAGTGAAACGCTCTCACACACACTACTGAAACGCTCTCACACACACTACTGAAATGCTCTCACACACACTACTGAAACGCTCTCACACACACTACTGAAACGCTCTCACACACACTACTGAAACGCTCTCACACACACTACTGAAACGCTCTCACACACACTAGTGAAACGCTCTCACACACACTACTGAAACGCTCTCACACACACTACTGAAACGCTCTCACACACACTACTGAAACGCTCTCACACACACTACTGAAACGCTCTCACACACACTACTGAAATGCTCTCACACACACTACTGAAACGCTCTCACACACACTACTGAAACGCTCTCACACACACTACTGAAATGCTCTCACACACACTACTGAAACACTCTCACACACACTACTGAAACGCGCTCACACACACTACTGAAACGCATCTCACACACACTACTGAAACGCTCTCTCACACACTACTGAAACGCTCTCACACACACTCCTGAAACGCGCTCACACACACACTACTGAAACGCACTCACACACACTACTGAAACGCGTTCACACACACTACTGAAACGCTCTCACACACACTACTGAAACGCTCTCACACACACTAGTGAAACGCACTCACACACACTACTGAAACGCGCTCACACACACTACTGAAACGCTCTCACACACACTCCTGAAACGCTCTCACACACACTACTGAAACGCGCTCACACACACTACTGAAACGCACTCACAGCACACTACTGAAACGCTCTCACACACACTACTGAAATGCACTCACACACACTACTGAAACGCACTCACACACACTACTGAAACGCTCTCACACACACTACTGAAACGCACTCACACACACTCCTGAAACGCGCTCACACACAC